>VDFB02047144.1:49790415-49801650 GCA_007258455.2 Sequoia sempervirens | reverse complement strand
AGGTCTGAGCGTGTCAAGACTCAACGAAAAATTTTGAACGGGAGATAGTAGTTAGGTTTATCCTAGTTCGGTCTTTAACCCTAGATTTAGTACAATGTCAGTTTTCAGTTTGGGTCATAGGTTGTATTGTGTTTCTGTTGATTAAATTGTTTTTGAAAGATAAATATTGGTTGATTTTAAATGTTAGTTATTGTGTTTTATTTATTGTTATTTAATTAATATTTAAATATGATTGAAATTTATTTACTTGATTATTTAATACATTAGTTAGTTTATTTAGTTAAATAGTTGGTCTTAAAAGGATTTAACTATTTTAATTAAATAAATAAATTAATTAGATTAAATTATTAAGTGCATAAATTATATTGTGTTTAAATAGATTAGAAAATTAGAAAAAAATAAAAAATTAAATAAATTGCATGTGATTTGAAAGAAAATTGGTTTTCAAATTTTAAAATTAAATAAATTAATTAAATTTGCATGTAAATTTTGAATGGCAAAATTTTCCGAGAAGTGGAGAAGATATTTTCTCAACAACTTCTCGACAAGTGTGTGAGTGCCATAATTGCAAAAAGTTTGTTGAAAACTTTCACGGAGGTTATTGAGGATCTGGGGATTTTGCACGAGGATATGGTATTGCCTCGGGGAAAATTTTCTGAACACTGGCAAAATTTCTTTACTGTTAAAAAATTATATTCTTAAGATTTGTTATCTCTCTGGGGTTGTTATTTTCTTGTGGAAGTTATCTTGTCTGGGAGATTTGTTTGTTTGGAAATCTTGTGGATCTCGGGATTTTCTTGGAGAAGCTTTTGGGATTTTCAATAGGCAGAGGTTACACTTCAACATACAGATCTTCAAGCACAGGGTTTTAGGTATTCCTCTTGTTTTTCATTGATTTCTTTTGTTTCTTAAAAAAAACTCTCAGTTAGTTATTTGAGATTCTAGAATTCAAGAATTTGGAAAATATTGAAGAAAAATTTAAAAGAAACAGATTAATACTCTGTGTATAGAAACATATTTGTTTTAGATATTTTGAGAAAATAAATTTCTGGAAAATTATGCTGAAAAAGAAATGCATCAAGCATTTTTTCTCAGATATAATATTATGAATCAATTTTATACGTAGTTGAAAAATATTCTTCATTCTCCTATATTCTCGGTGACGTTGATTTTTGTTTTATATATATATATATACATAATATATATATATAGGTTATATATATATATATATATATATATATATTATGCATATATATATATAATAGAGAATTTATATTCTCCTCTGGTATTTTCTATTGAATCGCCATAATGGCTAATATTTTCTATTATGATAAATTCCGTGATTGAAAACCCTTATGGCCGACCTTAATAATGCCCGCTAGTTGTTTATTTGTTTTAAAAAATTTATATTCGAAATTTCTTTTGTTAATAGTATGGTCGACGAAGTGGGGTGCTACCCCCACGGCCGGCCCCAAAGGGAGTCGGCTGTGAGGGCAGCGCTCGGCACTGCCCTCACCGGCAGTGCCGGCGCGGCCTACACAGCCGAGCCCCAATGGGGAACGGCTATGGCGGCCGTCGGCCCTTCTGTGTAGGGTTTCCCCTGTTTAAATAAAATAAAACCCTTAAAATTAAAAAAAATTCGTATTATTTCGTTTTTATGAGTTTAAGAATAAGTTTATGATTCCTTTTAAAAAATTTAGTATTGATAATTGAAAAATTCGAAAAATTGTTATTTATTGGATTTTTATTATTTGTAATAAATATATATTTATATATGTGGAAATTTTGACTTAAGTATGTATTTATAAATTAGTAAATATGATTATATGTTTATAATTATATTTATTAGGTAAGGAAGATTATATGTTTATAATGTATGTGTAGACTAAGATTTAGAAAACTAAAGAATATGATAAATTGTGATTTGAAGGAAAGATTATTTCTCTTTTTAAAACAAAATAATTTGATTACAATAGTGTTGTATGATTGATCTATTACATCAAATCTTTGACGCATGGATTTAGCAGATCCAATTGATAGATTTATATTGCTTTAAATTTGTTTAATCTTTCTTGTAATGGGTCAAAATGGGGAAAGTTATAATTGTTCAAGTCTTCCAGAGTTAAAATTGGGTAAAATGAGGGTATTTTTGTTTTCAAAGTATATTTTATCGACTTGGGTTTGTGCAAGAGTTAAACATGGTGTTTGGTATTGTTATGATTTAATTATCATTGTGTGATGTAAATTGTGTATTTGGTAAACCCTAGTCATGAAAACTTAGTAACCTTGTTATGTTTAGGGGAGTGGCTAGTCGTAAGGGCCGACACACAAAGTGGTCTCTGGGTAACTTACGATTAGTTAAGTAAGTCAGTGAAAACTAAAGAACACAGTAGATAGATTTAAAACATGTAATAAGATGCTTATGCCTCTCTTATGACTCTTGAGCTTCTTTAGTCGTGAGTATAAGATGAGAAGGCCTGGAATGGAAAAATCGGTGTCTCGTTTCCTTAAGAGACATTCGATTCCGCAACTGTATGTAATAGGGGCCGGGTTTCGTAAGAGGTTACCAGGGTAACCCAAGGATTGGGGGCCGGGACCTAGGAAGAAACACCAGGGTAACCATTGCATTGTTGTGATGACACTCCACCTAGAATAATAGTTAAACCGTGCTTGTGTTTCAACCAATTGTCAAAAATCTGGAAGCAATGTAACAAATAGGTTGTTGTACTAGTGTCTAGGATTAGTAGATTATGTCTAGGTAACTATATTACTATCTCCTAGTGTGGGGGGTGGACCTACGGGTACCACATGGTTGGTTGGAACGCGGACCTTACTCTCACTGGGTCCCCAGCTTGTTCGTTGCATAGAGCGCTTCATGGATGGAGAGCTCGCACATGGATTTCTTTTATTCTTTCATCATTGTATATTGTAACTTGTAATGTAAAAACATCCCTCAATTTTATAAGAGGTGATCTTTTGTAAAATTGTCATTATTATTTGAACTACCTCATCAGATGGATGAGTGATGTAATGTCATATCAATGCAATGTATGGAAAAATGTTTGTACTTCATTATATCTTGAATGGAAAATTTATCATTATGCAATGTTTACTTTATGTTATGAATTATTAAGTGCAATGCGAAATACTTAAGTCACTTAAGGAAAACTTAAAGTAGTGTAACGTCGTTTAACCTAAGAATGTATGCAATTAATTAACTTATAATTAAATTTAAAAAAAAAATTACACTTTTATATCACTTTTGCAACATTCTTAGGTTATTTAGACTCGTGGCATTACAGTGAGGGTATTGTGTTGAAAATAGACACTTTGTTTGTATTTGAATCAAATTGAGGTTGGATATTTAGTCACACCCCTAGGTATACATCAGTCTCAAAACTTTTAATTGTGTTGGTGTCTTGGCTTGGGTGCATTACGTATATCGACAACTAAAAATTTCAATACCGAGGTTTCGAAATCAAAATTAATTAAATCAAAGCAACAAGACAACTTTAATTAATTATCTTATCAAATAAGATTAATTGCTCGAACACTAACCATAAATAAATGAATACTTCAATAGTCAAACTACACAATCAACGAAGACAAAAACTTCAGTCAAGACACAACAACGTACAACAGGACAACGGACTTGGGACTCCGAAAAACCTAGCTACTATCTCCCAATCGACATCGCTGGTAAATGACACTTAATTGCGGAAGCCGTGGAGTCGATGTCATGTACCCGTCAACCTGCAACAAAGAGCATGTCGAACGTGCAATATATATATAATATGATCAAACACACCGTGAAGAGGAAATCTCGAAATTGTAGGGCGCTCGCAAGCAAGTGATACAATCCCGTCCCCTTCACCAATACAGTATCACTAACTGACGCATCTAACATCAATGATATGATCAATAGCATAAACATCATTAAATCAAATATCTTCTACGTTAATCCAAAACACGCCATAAAGATAACATTAGAATAAAATAACATTACATCAAAATATAACTTTCACATCATTTAACAATTGCATTCAAAAGCAACCAAGTTCTAAAGTCAAAGCATATTCAGACACAATCATCAAATGTCTAACTAACCAAAACACACAATAACAATACCAACATAGTATCAAGGTATCAAACAAAGCATAGAAAATAATAAATCCAAACAGTAAGAGGAGGGGTATTACATCCTCCCTCCCATAAAATCGGCTTACTCCTAGAAGCCGATAAACAAAAGAAAATAAGATTCCATAATACAGGAGGCATCCTCACACACCAAGACGCTGAACTAATCACCATTACAACTAGTATCAAGCTCACACACAAGAGTAACAAATAGTAGCAAAAAGTGTCAGTAGCATGGGGGTATTACATCCTCCCCCCAAGGATATGGCTTACTCCTGGAAGCCATTAAATAGATAAGAGTAAGCACACAACAACCACGCAGAGAACACGCCACAAACCACACATATGAAAACACATGCTCCTACAAGAACGAGTAGATAAGTCAACACAATGGGCTCATAGTGTCCCAAAGCAGGAACCTAAGTCTGACATCAAAAGTAATCTACCACGCAACCCTAGGGAAAGTTGTAATTTACTAAACAATCGAACTAATTTTTTTTTTTTTAAACAAGAACAATTTACATACAAGTTCACTTAACCATTGCCAACCATTTCCCTAAGGCTACGAGACTGTGTTACTTAAACCAAACGCGGAACATGAATTAAAACCATATCATATAATTACTTAACAATTAAAGTTCACATACATTCCATTCATAATAAATTTACATCCAAGAATAGAATATGAATTACCACTTGATTCCAATAACATAGTTTACAACATAATTACAACACTCATTCCCCGAATGAGATAAATCCAACAAATATGATAACATATTACAAATTCTGCCTCGATAACAAATGAGGGGTAATAAAATACAATAAGTACTGAGAGAACAAGGCATGAGAAGAAACTGATTCCCACGAACTCTCCATATGGAAATCTCGACCACACGAACAAGAAGAAGAACCAACGGATTAAGATGCATGCCACCCGACCACGTGGAATCCAAAAGGTCCCACTCCCTCCGTGCTAGGAGATAGTAACAAGGAATTCCTACACAAGACCATCTACCACTAGACACAGGCTAAAACATAACTGAATAGAAACAACTACAATCACAAGGTCACTTAACATCCACAATCACAATGACACTTAACCACTACAGACACAATATCACTTAACCACCATAGACACAATATCACTTAACCACTACAGACACAATATCACTTAACACGAGGTTACAATGCTTCCAAAGAACAAAGATCATGTACATTGCACAACAACTGATTAACTGTCGACATAGGAAGAGTGTCATGCATGTCTGCCATGAGTTACCCTGGCTCAACCTTCCTAGGCTACCGGACCTCCATCTTGGGTCACCCTGGCTTGCACCTCTACCGGCCGCCAGACCCTCACGCAAAACTATGCATCCCATGTCATCTCGAGCCTTATCATTCACTTGCTTCACAAGAGAGACATTCTTTATCTTTATTAGTGTGAAATATCCCTATTAATTCTTTTAGATTATCACTTAGTTAAACTCTAGGTGAGTTACCCTGGCACCCCTTTGTGTGCCAGACCCCCACAAAGAGCCACTTTCCTATCGACAACACATAAGGTACAATACCACAATAGGTAACTAGACAACATAACCTCTCCAATCCAAGGAGGAAACAAAACAAGGAAATTCACTCCAAACACTAGAGGAAACCAAATACGAAAACACACTCCTTCCAAAGGAGGTACAAATCTCATTACCCTCTCCTATTTCCTAGGAGGCACAAATCCCCGTTCGTGGAAACTGGGTACAACATCATTGTACAACTCTACACCATTTCCAAGGTGATTCACAAATTGAACCTCCACACGAAACATCCCACTCTAGAGAACTTCTCTGGAAGACTTACATAGACCCTTAACCCCATTTTGCCCGACATGGAGAATGAAAGAAACATGATAGAAAAGCATTACAGGCAACTCAATATCTAATGTTAGGGTTTCCTAAACCCAGTCAAACACAGTTTTCAATCTTGCATTTACTCAATCAAATACATCAAATTCACTTCCCAACATTGAAGTATTTACAACCCAACCATCTACTCTAAATTTTACAAGTAACTTCTCTAATCAAAGTGTTCAAATAAATACAGTCATTCGACTAAAATAATTAATCATAACACATTTTTTACATAACAAATCAACTACCCAAGACTATTCAATGAAAAGCACATAATATATCCTAATTTTCACAAATAAACTTGTAATATTACCACTTCTAAAATTACCAATTTATTTCCTAACTTTGACAATATAATTAACTATTCAACATATGTATATACATAATTATATATACATACATGTATATAAGCTTTTATACATACATACATATTAATGGTATATATATACATATTAAAACAAATATTTAAAAATCACTATAAAAAAATAAATTTAATTAAATAATTCATATATCAATATATATATATATATATTTAATATATATACATATTAATATATATATATATATTAAATATTTATATATATAAATATATTAACTAAAATATAATTATTAATATATTAATATCAAATGACATAGAAGAAATCCATTTAAAACCAAATCGAGATTTTATTTTACTTTTGAACCGCACGCATCACAGGTAAAGCCCACAGTACATAGTACTATGGGCAGTGGGGGGGGCTACGCAGCCCCCCACTAGCTACGCCCAGCAGCCTAGGTTGTTGTGCGCAGTCATTGGGGCTGCGTACAGCCTCCACTGGGGGTCGTGGGCTGTATAGCTGAGACCGGCCGCCCACCCCCAATAAACATAAATTTTTTATTTATTTATATATATATTTTTTTAAAAAAAATTATTTTTATTACTATTATTTTTTAAAATTTCCTTTGTAATTAAATCCTTCATCACGGAAACCAATAAAGACATGAATGCCTAAATTTTATTTTATTTATTTATTTTTTTTACTATAAATTTTATTTTGAAACCAACACCAGGGGCATAAATAAATATACATATTAATCTTTTATTATTTTTAAGATATTTCCCCATACAATGCACGAAAATCCAGAAATGTTTATACAATGAATGAATATATATATATATTATAAAATTTAATACTCACAATATAAAATATAAAATCTATTCTTTTTATTACCAAATAAAAATCACAGAGGAACATAATATTAATAAAGATACATTTGATTAGCATAACAGAATTGTAACATAAATTTGTTTATATATATATATAGAGAGAGAGAGAGAGAGAGATTCATAAGAACAATATAAATAAATAGATTTTCACTTGAAACAATAATTTCATAGTTAAATTAGATTGAAGAAATTCCAAAAATGGTTTTCACTATAATTTCTTTTTATAGAAATTCTTTTTCAAAAGTTTATATCATGAACCTTCCAATCACATAAAACTCTTTTAAAAAAAACACAAGGAGAAATTAATCTTCCAACATGGTAGTCAAGAATTTATTACAGAAGAATAAATCAAAAGAGAAATAATGAACTTGAAAGGAACCTGGAATCCTTCGTTCGATGAAGAATCCTTTCTGAATCCTCTTCTCGACTTCCTGCCTTCAACATTCTTCTGAATCTATCTTTTCTTTCCAAAACCACAATAATTTTTACCCAGAAAACACCAAACCCAAAACTATCTTCTTCTTTTTTTCAGATCTAAAACAAAGAGTAAAACTCCTGTGTGTGAATAATTCTCTCATAAAAACAATAAATCAAAACAAAGAATCAATAAAGCTCTTCCGCTTTCTTTTCTCAAAAATCTCCTTTTCTTATTGGTCCTTTTTCTAGCTTTTAAAAGCACAACTTATCTACAATTTTAATTAAAATAATTTATTTAATCAAGATATTATCCGCACATGATTTTCTAATTTAATATTAATAAAAGATAATATTAATTATCCTCATCAATATTAATTTAATTTAATTTCTTAAATACATTTTAATTTACAATATATTTAAATTTAACCATTTACTAACTCACAATTAGATCAAATAACAAAGCAATATCAATTAATTATCTTATAAAATAAGATTAATTAATTAAACACTAACCATAAATTAAATAAATACTCAACAATCAAACTACACAATCAACGAGGACAAAAACTTTAGTCATGACACAACGACTCACAACAGACGACGAACTTGGGACGGAAAACCTAGCTACTATCTCCCAATCGATTACCATTGGTAAATGGACACGCTTAGACCTGTGAAGCCAGGTGGAGTCGATGTCATGTACCTGTCAACTTGCAACAAAGAGCATGTCGAACGTGCAATATATATATATATAATATGATCAAACACACCGTGAAGAGGAAATCTCGAAATTGTAGGGCGCTCGCAAGCGAGTGATACAATCCCGTCCCCTTCACCAATACAGTATCACTAACTGACGCATCTAACATCAATGATATGATCAATAGCATAAACATCATTAAATCAAATATCTTCTACGTTAATCCAAAACACGCCATAAAGATAACATTAGAATAAAATAACATTACATCAAAATATAACTTTCACATCATTTAACAATTGCAATCAAAAGCAACCAAGTTCTAAAGTCAAAGCATATTCAGACACAATCATCAAATGTCTAACTAACCAAAACACACAATAACAGCATTCACATAGTATCAAGGTATCAAACAAAGCATAGAAAATAATAAATCCAAACAAGAGGAGGGGTGGCCAATGATCTCCATAGCATAGTAGTTTTGTCCATGGTAGGAAGATTCTTGACTGTATCATTACCATTCATGAAGTGTTCCATTCTATCGAACTTGATAAAAATGAAAGGTTTCTTCTAAAGTTAGATTTGATGAAGGCTTACAACCATGTTTCATGGGAGTTTCTCAATAAAGTTCTAGAAATTTTTTGAGTTTGGAAAAAATTTCCTAAAAATTGTTACGGTTCCAAATTTTCTATCATCATTAGTGGTATCTCTTATGGATTCTTTAAGGGATATAGAGGGATCCGACAAGAGAACCTTGTATCCCCCTTCTCATTTATTATTCTAGCGGAAGCTTTGGGAAGAATCCTTCAACAAGTGATTATTCAAGGCAAGTTAAGGTGAGAAACCCACTTCAACTAGTGTCCCCATTTCCCATTATCAATTTGTGAACAATACCATTGTGGTTGTTGAAGCCTCAATTATGGAAGCAAAAGAAATAAAACAAGTTTTATGTAAATATGATAATTCCTCGAGGCAATAAATCAACCTTCCTAAAAGTACCATCTTTTTTTTTCAATTCTCCTCCTACAAGACAACTAAAAATTGCAAACATTCTTGCATGTTAAATAGGATCTATCCTATCCTTCTACCTTGGGATGCAACTCTTTAAGGGCCCAATCCCAAATACTTTTTTGAATATCCTGTTGGATTGATTCCAACACAAACTTGCATGATGGAAAATCTCTCTCTTAAGTCAAGCTAGCAAGCTTCAACTTATTAAGGCTACTCTTCAAAATCTCGCAGCATACAATACAAGTTTGTTGCATATGCTTGTGAAAATTATTGACAATGTGGAAAATAGTGCTTTTGGTCAAAAGTGGAAGATAAAAAAATGTATCCCTATGTTGGCTTTGGAGTTTGTTTCTAAACCCAAGAATAAGAGAGGGTTGGGGTTAAGGCTGATCAATGATTTTAATCTAGCTATTAATGCTAAAATTTCACAGAGAATTCCTTAATAAAGAGAAGAAGTGGACAACTATTACCTCTAAGAAATGCTTGGAAGGGAGGAATGGAGATATTTTATCAAGCAATGACCTACCCCACAACTCTACTATTTTTCATTATGGAAGATGCTCTTAGTCATCGAATCACAAAAAATGTACGACAAGATCTTTGGAAAGGCATGAAAATTATAGGTTAAAGAGAATGGGGGTGCCAATGTATGACAAGATCTTTGGAAAGGCATGAAAATTGCAGGTTAAAGAGAATGGGGGTGCCAGTATAAAAGATATAAATCACTTACATTACTCATTTCCCCTTGGTTGTCGATTTTCCCTTTCTAAGTGCCCTCAACCTCATCGCTCTGGCTTTCCTCCTACCCTATTTTTCCAGTTAGGGTCTCGGTGCACTAAGCTATGTCGTGCTCCTACGCGCGTGGGGCCAAAAATTAAAATAACATGTGAAATTCAAATTAATATTTAAGTTTGATTTGTATGTTTTAGTTTAGAACTAGAATGGTAGAGATAGGATAGAATAATACCATTGGTTGAAAATTCATTGTAAGAACCTTAAATTCATACCTTAAACCTAAATATAAAAACATAAGTGATACATATATAGATATATCTTCTTCAAATATAAAAAATTAAAAGGAATCCAATGTATATCATCTAATAATAACTTATAGAAAATATAAAAAAGATCAATAATAAAAAAATATATATTAACTAAGAAGCCATGCAAGCATACAATAGTATATGTTGGTAAAACTATAATATATACAAGAAAGCAATATATGCATACAATGTCACATGTTAGTAATACAAAATACATATACAAGAAAGCTATATAGGAACATAAAAAAATCATAATATAATCAGTCCTCTCAACTAGGATGGAAGAGTTGATGGTCTTTTGATTATTGAGTAGATAGAGAGACAAGTGATGATTTTTTATTTTGAACCTACTAACTTGAACTCCTCTCTAACTTTTTGGAGCTCCACATAATATAATAAAAATATATAAATTAATATAAAAATTATAATTATACAATGATATATAAGGGAATAATCACTTACCACCATTTGATAATTAGGAACAATATATGAAAGAGACGAAGAATAAGGAAACTTGTATTATTAGGAAGGACGAGATGCCTTTATATAGCATGACCTCATGTTTGAGTCTTGAAACCCTCCCATATCATCAATGCATGCATCTAGGATAACCATGTCAAGTTTCACTCCATACAAGCACAAATTGAAAAAAATCAATGTTGGCCCTGCATTCACATGTCACTATGCGGTCAACATGAGGAAACACTCAATTTTTTGGGAAATGAAATAACCAAAGATATGATAAAATAATAATATCTAATCATAAATATTCATAGAGTAATTAGGAATTGATCAAATGGGAAAAATTTTGTAGAGCTA
>VDFB02047144.1:49723901-49790315 GCA_007258455.2 Sequoia sempervirens | reverse complement strand
GGTAGGAGGGAGAGAGATCTTATGTTGCATTTTTTTATGTTTTATTAATGTGTACACTAATTTTATAATTATATAATACTTAATTTTCAAATTTACATAGTTGAATCCCATGGAACAATTCGATGGAACAAATTATATAAGTTGTATATAAGTGTATATAATTCTTGAACTTAAGAATTCCATGAAACATATATAAGTTGTATATAATTGTAATTTAGGAAAAATGATTTAAAAATGTGAAAGTGAAAGCGTTTTTTTTGTTTTAGTCATATTCAATGGGTTCGGCCAAACCTAGGTTCGGCCGAACCCACTTAAATATTGTTTTTTTATGGGGGCAGTGACTGGTTCGGCCGAACCTTATGGTTTGACCGAACCAATTAAATGGTTCAGTCGAACCATAGGGTTCGGCCGAACCCATTTTATATGAAGAATGGGAAATTTTCGAAATTTCCTTCCTCTTCAAAACTGTAAACCACTTATGTGGCTTCACCCATACTCTATGTTTGTAAGACTTCAATACATCATTATTTGGAACATGCATATTTCTTACCTAATTGACTATCAATTTGTTGTCCCCAAATACCTATAGGAAACTTATCTTCCTTTTCCTTGCCCATTCCAACCCCTTAATCAAACCTTCATATTTAGTTGTATTGTTAGTACATGAAAATGCAAAACAAAAAGTTGAATAATACTTATCACCTTGTGGGGATAAAAGCATAGCACCCCCACCACCTCCATTCTTGCTTCTAGAGCCATCAAAAAACATTTTCCACACTTCATTCTATTGTTCTAGTTGTTGTTCCACTTTCTTTTCAAGGTTTAGAATAACTACATCAGGTTCATGTGACATATACACACCCAAACCAGCCTCTTCAATGTTATTACTTGGGTTATCTTCTACATTTTCTATTGCACACTCATTCAGAAGAATATTTGGGATATCCTTAGTTTATGAAATTGATTCTTGGGCAGTAGCATGCTCATTGCTATCAAAAGACAACACAATTGGAATTTATGGTACCTGGTACATAGGGCTCAATATGGTCTTTGGCAAGTAATTCAGACTTAATGGTTACTTTTTTCTCATATCTAGTCCAAAATAACATGTGGGACCAATCCGACGACAAGTAACCCCCTATTTTGGTAGTGAAATCCCTTGACAAACACAAGGAAAAATATGGTGGAAAATTGATAACAAATATGTCTTGAGGGATGTAAAAGTTTGGATAGGCATGTAAAGTAAGACATGCATCCTTAATAAAACCTATGGTGTTAATGGTTGACCCATGAAGTTAGACCACTCCCTTTTCAAAAGGCTGATATTTCAAACCTAACCTATCAGCAATATGTTTGGCTATAATATAACTACTTGCCCCTAAATCCACCATACAATTGTGAACCAATTTATCCCCTATTATCAAAAATACATAAAAAGGGGGTGGTTTGACATCTTTACCTGGTTGCTTACTATTGTCTTGAGGTGTTTTGTAAAAACAACCTTGACTTGGCCAACTGGAACATCACTAGAAACACTAAAATATTTTTCTTTTTGTCTTGGGATGGACAAGAAATCCCACATAGACATAGTGGAATTTATTTTCTTCATGTGCTCAATAATATTCAAAGGTGCAACAGTGTTTACCTTTTGGTGGGTCCTTACAATAGCAGGGTTTTCTTGAAAGTGAGATGATTGGGGTTGATCCCCAGGTTGTTCCTTACAAGTGCCTTGTGGATTTCTTTGCAGTATGTGTGGTATTTGAGAATTGGATGGGCCTGCAACTTCTTTTCCTTTGTTTGTCGATTGTCCAATTTCAAAATCCTTCTTCTTGGCTCTAGTATTAGCTACTATTGGAGAATCATCTCTATTCACTCCACAAAATCTCTCTCCCTGCCAATTTAGGAGAGTTTTCTGACTTCTAGCCTGGAGATCATGTTGTTTTGCAAATTTATCATTAGGTATATTCTACATACTTGATACAATTTGTACCATCAAAGATTGATTGATAACCCCATTTGAACATGTAGCTTGGTTACGGGGTTGGTTGTAGGGAAAGCATCACTCATAATCAACTACAAGGTTGTTTTGGATAGGTACAAGATCCTTGGTTGAACTGATTCAAGCTAGATTGTATGGCTAAAAAGGCCTTGATTGAGATTTTTCTTTGTACCTTGGTAATTCCCCTAATATGGCTGCCTATTAGCTTGATAAGGTTGGTTTTGTCCTTGACCCTAGGGCTGATATGGCTTGAAACTTTGAAATTGCTGCTTCTTCATGCTTACTAATTCATTTCCAAAAGATTGAAGTAAGCCTTTTATTTCTTGCAACTCAGGAGATTGGGTTGGGACAACATTTTCTTGACTAATAGTAGCTAGTAAAGGGGCTACTTGAGGTGTTGGCATGGTAACAAGAGGCTGTATGTCAGGGAAGATTGGCATGGGAGGTCTAGGAGCTATCCTTCCAACTTGTATAAAGTTGTTCTTAGCTCTAATAGCTATGTCATAGGTCTGTGGTAATGTGTTCCCACCCATAGACTCTATCATGACAACAATCTCACTATTGAAAGACCTCAAAAAATACAAAAATGCATACTTAGGTGAAGGTATTATTTTCTATGGAATTCTATCCCAAGACCTTTGGAAGTGGAAATTAAAGTATGGAATGTGTTCATGAGGGGCCCTCTTGATAGTAGTGAGCTACTCCACCAATGACAAGTGATCAGACTTGTCCTCAAAATGTTTACAAAATACTTCTCTAAGCTCATCCCACATAGTAATTGAGTTGACAGTGAAACTCCCAAACCACTGAAGGGATTTTCCATTAAAAGATGTTGCTAGCAATCTAATGGCTAAATTTTCTTAGGTTATATGATGTACTCAACACATATTTTCTATGTGTTTAATGTGTTCAACGAGTGTAGTTTGGTCCCCTCCAGTGAAAAAAGGAATACTCTTAAGAGTTGCAATTGGGATATCATCATGCTGAGCTAAATTCAATGGACCGCCTCCATTAAACTACACAAAAGGCTAATTTCTTACCATTGGATTGGTCTAAACTGAATTAACAAGGACACAAATTAAAGGTACTGATACACTAGTTACTACTGGTCTGAAACTAGGAGGTATTGATTGAACTCTTTTTGATGAAACAAGAGTTCTTTTTGTTGTTCTTCCACTTCTCCTAGGGTGATAGCTGCAAGTATTCAAAAGGAATGGCACGTCCTCTTTTCTATATTTTTCTCATAAGTTGTTGCAGCACTGGTTTATGCTAAACTAGAGCTTCAAAGTTGCTAGATATGTTGATTTAACCTCTCAAAGGTCTGAAAAGTACTGGTTGCATATCAAAACCAACAAAAAACATGTATTTTCTTAAATTTTCTTGATTTTACTATCCCATCGGGCATGCCAAAAAAATGTTGTCTCCTAAAATTACACCCTTGCTAAGTTGCAGAACTTAGCATTTTGGAGAAACATGGGAATATTCCTAGGTTGTGGGTTGCCTAAACTTGGAATGGGCCTCCAAAGAAATTTGTTTCCTAAGGTACTCATCTAATCTACTTCTTTTTGGGAAAAGGGTAATGAGTAGACATGAAATGAAACTAAAATCCTATGGTGATGCACCTAATGTTTTTTTTCAAAACCCATACTATTGTTTTAACAAACAATATTCTCAAAAAACTCATCTTTCTTTAACAGAGCTTAGATATTTTCATATATCAATACATAAGTTTTTTGCAAGGAGGCTTGGTTCTCTTAACACTTTTGAAGGAAAGGATTTCTTTCACAACTAAAATAGATATTTATACCACTACACAACTTACAACCTACAAAAATATATGATTCTTCTACCTAAAGGTGCTAAAATGAGACAAATTAAAGGAATTATCAAAACTCACAAGAATATTCATCCATCATCACATTGCACACAATGAGATAACTTCTAAGAAGGTTAAACACAAAATTTCATTGATAAAAAAGGTGTTACATACTATTGAACATGTCTAAGATTGAGTTACAATACTGTCTTTCCTGAAAGAGCTCCAAAATAAGCTACAATACATGTTGAAAGGAAGAAAGAACTAACTTCAAAATTCATGTTTAAAGTTACTTATGATTTTTTGAAGCTTACCACACACATTTACTTCTAGAAACTTCTTGGTCATGTATAACAAAAATACCCTAAAAATAGCCCCCAAAACCTCTCCAAAATGTCTCCAAAGTGAAGAAAAATTCAAGCCATGACCTTACCCACAATAAAAGCATGAGAAACTGCTCCTAGATGCTCTCATTCCCTCCAAAATCCCAGTCAAAAACAACTTTCATTCTTTCCACATGTTGGTCAAGTCATCATTATCCATCCATGTTTCCAAACTGCTTTCACTCATACTTTTGGTGTGTTCAACACACCTCTATCTTGCATATATGAAATACTAATGAAGTGATTTATAATAACATCACTTAAATAATTTTTTTTACATTTTCAAATTGATGCAAGAAAAACAAACACAAGAGTCATCCATGCTTTAAAAGATCCTAAATCTGCTCCAAACTGAGTCAAACAAGCCTATATTCCCTCCAAAGGTTGACTAACCTCTCCAACCTCCCTATATGCTTGGCCTTGCTCATTAATCTTCAACTACACCCCCTTTTGACTCATTCTTGTAAACTAACGCCTCTATCTTGCATTTAAATAACAATTAAACTAAGTGATTTATAATCACATCACTTAGATTAATGTTTTACAATTATGATTTGATGCAAAGTAAAAAGGTTAAGATTTGACCCATATGGAAATAAAATGCAAAATCTAAGTCCAATATATGAATGGATATATAAAGTTCATTAGAAATGAACTCACCATGGGCATTAGTTCTCATTACAAACATTTTAAATAAAAGTTAAAAATGCCTTTTACCTGTTAGCATTCATTAGGGTTAAAACCCTAGAAACAAAAACAACGCAAAAAGTTTGTAAAGGCCTTCATTCTAACTTTCAAGCTTTTTGGAAGCTAAGAGTGTCAACCTAGGGTTGTGAGAGGCTTTGCAAATGATTTCCATGATGGTTCTATGCAAAATTTATCAAAATCGAGCCATGGTAAGACTTTTCTTGTAGATGCACACCATTTGCTTCATTATTTTTGTGAATAAAACTCATTTCAAGCTTAGAAAATGCAAGAAATAGTGTATATTTTGTTTTTTCCCGTGTGATCTACATTTTAAAGCTTTGCATTAGTTTTCATTCTCTCTGCAAATGAGTTTTTCTATGGAAGAGGATGAAAAACAAGGGTCTATGTTTCTTTATCCCTCTATGATTCTTTCATGTATTTCTCTTGGCATTTCTACACCACGACTTTGCATTTTTCTGTAGCAATGTGTCATAAAAAAATGGCCCCTTGTCATTTTCATCACCTTTTAGGTCTTGTTTCATGGTGTTTGATCTATTTTCCTCAAATCTCATGTTGTAGCATGGCTTGAACATGCACATTTAGGTACTAAAATTCAAATAATGACATCTTGTGAAGGTGTTGTGAAGTGATGTAAAACATTTCTACATTCTTCTAGATTGCATTCATTACAATTTACCTAAAAATCACCTTTTCATCACTAATCAAGTCCTATTTTGAAGTGTTGTAAATCCTTGTAATAAGATTTCATGCTTTTCTAGGCATAACATCACTATTTATCCCTTTCTCATGCTTTATTTGGTCCCGTTATGCTCTCACATGTCTTAATTAAGTATATTTTTTAATCTAAGTCCTATAAACAACATTAAATACAACCTAATTCTTGACACCAATGTTTAGGTCCTCGGTGGGACCCATTTGCCATAGGTGGTGAATGAGTCCTCCTTTGCTCCAAATTAAAATTTTTAAAAATTTCCTTTCGAGTTTTTATTCAAAAACACTTGATGTCGGAATGTGATGAGGTATTAATGGGTAACTAAGGTAGAAGATTGTATAAATAAGTGATTTTCACCTCATTTTACATCTCCTCATTCATTCAAGCATTCCATCTCACATCTCAAGCATTCAAGCATCTTACAACATCTTGTCAAGCAATACTCAAGCACTTTGGAGCATCCATTGAAACTACTTCAGATTTCCATTATCAAGGGCTTGGTAAGTTGACAGGAATTGCAAGTTATTAGCTTATCATTCTCTTTCATTTTATTGTTTCATTAAGGGTTTGATTACCAAAAGTGGGGTTTGACCAAGGCAAACCCCTATTTGCTAACCCTCAACCATTTTTCTCGTATTGCATGTGTGTTTGAAAAATTTTGTGTGCAAATTTAACAAGATTTTTGGTGTTGAAGATCGGTAAACAAGTCAACTAGGTTCTTCAAGTCAACTCATTCATATTTCAAGCTCAGAGAAGGTTTTCTGTCTGTTTCCTGCAGAATTGACTTCGACAACCCGACAATCAGAGATTTCCAGATCTAGTGTTGTAGAGTTGTCTCTTGAAAATTTAGAATTTTGGAAGAGGACTATTTCACCACCAATGGAAAATGAGTCCCATCTTAGGACTAAAAATATGAATTTTGTTAGATTTTGGATCTCGATAGTCAAAAACCAGTTTCTGACACTTTTTAACTAGTAGGAGGACTAATTCGCCACCCTGGGCGAATGAGTCCCACTATGAAATTTCAGTAATTCTAGTTAGCATTCACAACATTCTAGAATCATCAAACATTTCCCAAGTGCACTCTATTTCATCTCATTTCTTTTTGTTTTGCATTATTTCATCACTTAGTTCATTGTTTGCATATCACAGTGTGTTTTCTAGCATAGTTTAAATCTTATTTTTTGCATTCATATTCATTCATATAGATCACTTAATTGCATTTAGTTTACTTCATTTATCTTATACAACATCATACATAACAGAATTTGAATGAACCCTTAGCATTTTTGTCCTATCTCTCTCCTTTTATGTGAAAAACCCTAGAAGAGCTAGAGAGATCCTAGAGTGCCAAAATGAACGGTTCATTATGGTGAACCTGAATTTTGAACACTTTGCATTTCTAATTTCATTTGTACATTGCATCTTAGTTTATATGTGCATTAACATTCAATTAGGACATTGTTTTGTTTTTGCATTCTAGGACTTTTCATATTGAATTAGTGAAAACTTCATTTAGATTTCATTTTTGCATTACATCTCATTGAAAAAATTGAAAATATGCATTCTACATCCTTGATTACATTCTATAGAGCATTAAAATCATCTTAAAATTTCGGAAAAACACACAAAAACATCATAATGGGACTCATTCGCCACCATGGGCGAATTAGTCCCTCTACACTTTTTAAACAACATTTCTGACATTTTTCTGGCATTTTCCTGCATTTTTGTTATTTGCATTTAGACATCTTTGATTACCTTGCATTTGATTTCCCCCCCTCCTTTGTGGTACTTGTATGAGTTTTTGGTTCCCCATTGATAATGCTTTAGTGAGAAGAAGTTCTAGACTCATGGCCTCCCGCGATAGCACTTTCATTGTGGACCTTGGGATCTCATGAGCTCCTACTCCTAGTATGGACAATGGTGCATTCGACATTGACAATACCACTTCTATATTCCTTCACCTTTCCATCCAATGAATGTTGACACCCAAAACATCTCCCTCTCGCAAGAAAAGGTCATTAATATTCATGAGAATTTTGCACATTTACAACAAGATTTGTCACTTGAAAACATTTCCACCACTGCCATACCTGCCATTGACAATCTTCATTGTTTGCTTGAAAGTGATGATGGCTTGCAAGTGATGAAGAGAATTTCTGATATTTACAATAAACATGCATCTTCTAATACAAAATCCACAAACATTCCTGTCATCCAAGGAGGACCTCAAGTTCCTCCCCCTTCAACCATAGCATCCATACCAACGTATACCAATCCTCAAGTCCACACAACTATGCATCAAGTTAATTATGCAATAACTTCTTTCCCGATTCCACCTAGCATTCCTAGTTCTCTTGTGGCATTGCAAGTCCCCCCACCACCTTCACCCCCCTTAGTATTCCTTTCACTTCCCCTAACATCACTTACACTCCATCACCATTTTCCCTTCCACCTCAAAACACTTACCTCGACCTTGTTCTTACACAACTCCTTAACACAGTTTCTTCTATGCAACACCAAACTTTCAACCATTTGCCATGGTCAAACCACTCCACCCACATATCATGTCCGTAGCAGCCCCTTATCCTTAGAAATATTACATACCCTGATGCCACAAGGGATAGAAATGCCTTAGTTTGAATAATATAGAGGTAAAGGAGACCCTATCAAACATGTTAATGCTTATACAACTTTGTGTAGTAATTTTTTCCCTGATGATAAATTGTTAGCCAAACTATTTCCCAGGACCTTGAAAGATACTACCTTAGAGTGGTTTTCCAACTTGCCTAATCATTCCATCAGATCCTTCAATGACTTGGTGGATGCTTTCATAAGTCACTTTCAAGTGCACATGACACCTAAAAAGACAATGGCTGACCTCATGCGATGTAGATAAAACACAGAAGAAAAAGTAACCGATTTTATCTCAGGATACCAATCCTTGTATGCTCAAATTGATGTCAAGATTCCTGATGCACATCTACAAAAGATGTTTATTGAAAACTTGCACACAAACCTTCAAGATAAACTAACTATGATGAAATTCCCTTCATTCACACATTTATGCACAACCTTGTGTGAATACCATAACTCGGTTTCAAGTTATGATTCAAAATCTACTTTTAACCGAGTTGAGAAACCCAAACACAACAATCAAAACCAAAATAACACACAAAAATTTCACAAACAAAATAGAGGCTTCTTACAGTTTAATCCTCCATCACAACCACAACCAACCCAACCAGTTCAAACTCAAGTGGTAGCTATTAAAGAAGTGGTCCCTTATACCTATGGGGACTCGAAGAGATAGTTTACTCTCTTACTTGATACCCTCCATAGCACAACAAACCAATTTATTAAACAACGCATGCTCACTTTTCCACCCATTAGACCACTTGATCCAAATCATCCCTTACCACCCACCTTCAAACCTAACGTTTATTATCATTTTCATTGCTAAAATGGACATAACACTGAAAACTCCAAGCGTCTAAAACACTTAATTCAATATCTCATTGATTCAAGCCATTTGTCCATTATGGGTGTTAATGATCAAGGCAATAAGTTTGTTGCACCCCGTAACCAGTACTTACAAATTTTCACCAATCCTATGCCTAAACACACTACTTCATTTGTCAAGGCTAGTGAACCTTCAAATATTGATGTAATGACTGTTGATACAAACAATGAACAACATGATATACCTCGACTTGTTACTGACTTGATAGTCTTATGGATCAACTTGTGGCTACAATAGATGTTATCCCTCGTAAGGGCCAAACCACTAAATCTCTTGATATCACTTTTTCTGCTAAAGACATACTACAAAAACTTCCTGATGGTCCTCTCTACATAGATGGCAGAATCTATGATAAGCCAACTAATGGGATATTAATAGATCCCACTTGGGGTGAGAATGTGATCACAAAGGAGTTTCTAGTATTACACAAGTTATATCAAGATGCTTATAATAAACCAACTGCATGGATTAAAACACATACTAGTTTTGCATTCCCTACAATCAGATCGATCGTACTCCACTTATAGATATGACCTAAAAATTTAGATGTAACATTTTCAATTATTCCACAATCCAACCAATTTCATTTGCAGCTAGGCCACCCTTGGCTTCGCTCAATGAAAGTGGTCCCATCAGTTGTTCACAAGTGTTTGAAATTTCCACATGGCAATGAGATATTTACCTTACATCATAGTGGATTTAATCCCTTATCCTCCAAAGGTAATTTTCATTAGAAGCCTTTTGGCCTGAACCCATGGAACCCATCATCCCTTGAAAGGACTTCTTTTACATAGCTTCTCAAAAGTTCAAAGCCAAAAAGATAGCCGAATTGTCTCTTTGTAACATGTCCCTGTCCAGTTCCACACCTCCTATCATAGATGAAACCATGCTTCAACCTGAGTTTGACATTGAGAAAAACATACAACCTCCTTACCAACCACCCCTAGATACTTCACAACCATCGTTTAAATGACCAGGGGAAAATTAAACAACTCCTGTCATGCCTCCTTGTATTAAACAAGTGTATAAAGCCAAAGAGAAAATGGTTGACCCATCCTCTTTAGTTTCTTCTGTTCTTCCCTCTTCGGAAGTAGAAGAACCTATGATGCCTCAATCCACTCTTACACCTCAACAACTCCACAACATAATTAAATGAAACCGTCGTGCTAGGGAACGAAGGAGTCGTTGTTGTCTCCTTGTCAATCTCACATGAAAGAAAATATAGAAAATCAACCTCCACCTTTGACATAAGTAATAGATGACCACCCTTCTTCTCATGACCTACCACAAGACAGTCCAGTGCAACAATCACAACAAAATGAACCCATCCAACAACCACAAATTTTGCTACATCCATCCTTAGAAATCACCCTTCGCCCTCCTATTGTCATTAATCTTGATGATGATGATGATGATACGACGATAGAAAAAATAGATGAAGAAGTGC
Source organism: Sequoia sempervirens (assembly GCA_007258455.2). Classification (NCBI taxonomy): domain Eukaryota; kingdom Viridiplantae; phylum Streptophyta; class Pinopsida; order Cupressales; family Cupressaceae; genus Sequoia; species Sequoia sempervirens. The sequence continues at coordinate 49,779,724 of VDFB02047144.1, read as the reverse complement.
ATAACGATTTAAACTCTTTATTTTCATGTACACTGAGTTTAAAAGATAAAGCCTTTCCACCAAGTGAAGAACTTGGTACGACTCTAAGTTTGGCACTTGCAATTATTCCTTTGGACAGTCAACCACCCTCGCATTATATTAAACATGATTGGGAGGAAGATGACTTGTTAGATGGTTAACTTTCCTTCACCTAACTAGCCTTTTTGCTTTTCTCTTTTTAATTTACCCTTTTTTTTTTCCTTCCATGTGCATAATGTGTTCCCATGTATCATGCATTTGATGTTCCCTCTCTTTGTACACTTCTTCTATTCATCCCTCTATTCTTCTATTCATTGTGCATTGTCTTTCTCACTTTTTTTTTGTGTTTTCCTTTTGGGGATGACACAAAGTGTAGAGACGCCCTATGTCACTTCCATGTTGACCCAAAAGGTCCTTGTCTTTTTTGCTTTTGTCTTGTGTTTTTCCTTTTGGGGATGATGCAAGGCATTGAGACTGCAATGTCTCCTTCATGTTGACCCAAAAGCTTTTCCTTTTCTTTCCTTTTCATTTTCTTTCTTTTTTTTGTATTTTCCTTTTGGGGATGATGCGAGGCATTGCGACTGCAATGTATCTTCCATGTTGACCCAAAAAAAACTTTAATTTTCTTTTGTTTTCGCTCTCTTTGTGTCATTCTTCGAGTCCTATGTGTTTGGTGTTCCTTTTCTAGGGGGAAACTCCCTTTTATTTTGTTTTTCACTTTCCTTGACATGACACAACCTAACTTCAAAACATATGACTTGGCATGGGGCTTTCCAAGTTGGCTCTCATTTCTTGTTTTCTTTCCTTTGCTACTTTAAAGTAATTTCTCACAAAATGATGTGTCACAATTCCTTTAAAGTTGTGGCCATACATTACCATTAATTCATTTGTATTCTTGGTTCCTAGTGTAGCCTTGTCATTTATATGATGTGTTCATCACTTTGTGGATGACATTGGGTGTGATGTTCATAATTGTGATCTATCTCATCATATTACACTCCTCTTGGTGGTCTGATGCCACACACTGCATCCCCTAAGTTGTGAATATACTATACTTTGATTGGTCCTCTTTTGGAGACATTAGACACAATGTTCCCTAAGTGACTAACCTTGGATGAACTAAACAAGACTCCTCTGAACATTTCACACTTAACACTTTACATTTTTCGCATTTTACATCTTTTTCCACCTTGCATAACGCAACTTGCATGATTGTGGTACCTTCTTTTTGTTCATGATATTTTTCTTTGTGGCACCTTGTTAAAATTATGAGGAGGTATAACTTTAGTATGGTTGAGCGAGAAGCCCACCTAGTGGCATGACTTTTCCTGATAGCCACCTTTGTGTTTTTTAGTGCATACCAACTAGCATATGTATCTTACCTTTTTGGGCTTTCTCACCCCACAGATAGCCAAAATTTTTGTGGCCCCAGAGTGAGTATACATTCTCAATCAACCTAGATCTAAGCCACAACTACTTGTACTAACGATTGAAGCTTCATCCGATTCATTTCAACACTTATGTGTTCCTTTGTTCTTATGTCTAGTTTTCCATGGGATCTTCATCTTGGGGGCTTGATCATCCCTCTTGGTCGTTGTCATCCCATATTGCTAGCATAAGTGTATTTAAACCCTCTAGTTGATGTTCATGGCTACTTTAGTGTGAGTTTAAATCAAGTTCATCCTCTCACTAAGGTGAGGGCTAAATGTGCCATAGAAAAATTCCCCCTTGTCATTTTCATGGCCTTTTAGGTCTTGTTTCATGGTGTTTGATCTATTTTTCTCTAATCTCATGTTGTAACATGGCTTGAACATGCACATTTAGGTACTAAAATTCAAATAATGATGTGTTGTGAAGGTGTTGTGAAGTGTTGTAAAACATTTCTACATTCTTCTAGATTATATTCATTACAATTTACCTAAAAATCACCTTTTCATCACTAATCAATTCCTATTTTGAAGTGTTGTAAGGTCTTGTAACAAGATTTCATGCTTTTCTAGGTATGACTCTACTATTTGTCCCTTTCTCATGCTTTATTTGGTCCCTTTATGCTCTCACATGTCTTAATTAAGTATATATTTGAATTTAAGCCTAATAAATAACATTAAATACAACCTAATTCCCAACACCCATTTTTAGGTCCTAGGTAGGACCCATTCACCATGGGTGGTGAATGAGTCCCCCTTGGCTCCAAATTCAAACTTTTAAAAATTTCCTTTTAGGTTTTTATTCAAAAGCACTTGATGTCAGTGTGTGATGAGGTATGAATGGGTAACTAAGGAACAAGATTGTATAAATAAGTGATTTTCACCTCATTTTACATCTCGTCATTCATTCAAGCATTCCATCTCACATCTTAAGCATTCAAGCATCTTACACCATCTTATCAAGCAATACTCAAGCACTTTGGAGCATTCATTGACACTATTATCACTGAAACTTGTACCCTGTTGAACCTGATGTTGAACAACTCCAATGTAACATGGTTTTGATCCCACTTTGATTGAGACCAAACCTCCAAAGAAGGTCGGACTCCTATTGGTTATCACCTAACTACTGATCTTTTGTAAGGAAAAGGGTGAAGGATTTTCTAAAATAAAAATACTGAAAAATGGAAATACTAGGTGAGACACCAAACTAACTAAGGACTACAAATATTCAGACAATAGACACTTATTTATAGTGGATGAAACTAGGACTTGCACAACTCATTCATCTATTCTTGCATAAATATTTTATAAAGAGACCTTGATGCCCATACTTCTAAAAGGAAAAGAAATTCACTGCTAGAAAATATGTTGCAATTTTGACACTAATTATAACCTATATTAAAATACTATTTTTGCTTAATGGTGCTAAATATGAGACAAAGCTGAAAGGAGAGAATGATGATACCTCACAACCAACTTGATCAAATCAATGATGCACACAAAAGAGCAAAGAATAAGATGGCAAAGAAACTTCAAGTCATTGTTATTTCAAGGTTTGTATTGTCATTCATGTCCAAAAGAGCTACAAAGTATGCCAAAATCTATCATAGGACTCAAAAAGTCTCTAGTACAAAAGCTGCATAATCAAAACTGAATTAAAATTAGTTACAAAAACTGTTAAGTAAGCAAGCCCATCAAAAAAGGTTCTAGAAACCTCATGGGTCAGATGGCTTGAAAAAAGCCAAAAATATAGCAACTATATCTTCTCAAAAAGAGCTCATAATAGATGAAAAGTCATGCAAGACTTAAGATGAAAACCATAATTACTTCTAGAAATGCTCTAAATAGTCTATATTCCTTCAACAAAGTGATGAATCACCCCTAAACTTCTTCCTCATGTTGGAAAAAAAATCTCAACTCCCCTAAATGCCCTCCATAATCATAAATATGATTATATCTTTGTGTTTCATCAATTGACTAAGTCATTCACATTTTCATTAAAGACTAACAATATGACTTAAGGCTTATAATTGTACCTTTAGCAATTTTCTTAACAATAGGCATAAATGAAACTCAGTAAATAATCTTAAAAGCATCTACAAGCAATAAGGATCTTATCTCTAAGATGAGGTAGCATATATGGGTTACAAGGATTTCACCAAAGGTATGGTGTGACATTGACATCTTCAAAGCTTGTAAAACATACAAGGCATCATATTTTCCTAAGGTTTGCACATCTCCAAAAGGTCATGTGCTTAATATTAGTTGAATTGTTTTTACTTAAAAACAATGGCATAAAATAAATTTTTTTCTATAGGCCATTTTAGGGTTACAACCCTAAGCAAGAAAAAGGAAAAAGAATGAGAATGCATTTCATTCAATATTGAAGCTTCACAAAGAAGACACTTCCACTGCAATAGGGTTTATTGAGATGCTCTTATGCGATTCTACAGCTATAGAGAGATATTGACCTGCAATTTTTGTGTCGATTTTCTTAGGAAATCTCATGATAAATACTTTCTTTTCCATATTCTTTTGAAAAATTCTCTATTTAAAAGCTACTATGAGCTTTTAGGCCACGGACTCTGTTGTTTTCTTTACTCATTTTATCTGTTTTTGCTTTGTCTCTTAGTGATTCCTCTTCTTCTTGGTGGTCATGAATATTATAAACTGGGGTTTCAAGCTGGAAACTTTGAGCATTTTTTGTTGAAACTCTTGAGGAGGTCGATGGTAAGTTGTATTTTCATTGATTTGGACATTAGACTTCATTCTAAAACAGTTTTTTGGGCCTCCTTCATTTGGACAGTGTGTTTTCTCTACATTTTAATGAATAAAAATGCATTTCTGTAGAAAAGGAATATGTGCAATATCCAGGCCGCCATCTAAAAGATTTTATTTGTAGACACAGAAACAACATTCTCTTGAATGGCTGAACCTTGAGGAATATGAAATGCAGTTGTATTTGTTTGATATTCTTCACAAGTACTAATGATTTGACCTCTATTTAATCTGAAACCAAAGGCCATGGCTGTAGAGATTTGCAGATCATTTTTCTTTTTTTTTTATGTTCTATTACATTGACGCTTTGTTTTTCTTTTTGAGAAAAGAATGCAAAAAAATTCTCTTTCCTACTCCATTTCTTGCTTTTTGGGCAGATTGATGTCTACCTAATTTAACCTCTATGATTTTTCTTTGTAAAAGACATTCTTTATCATAGTCTTCTATGTGTTTTTCTCTTTTGTAGCCGAGACAGTCACAAATTCGAGAGCTTCCTTTTTTTGTTTTCATGTTGTAGCTCTGTACTAGGAATCTAATGTTGCACAATGAGGGTTTCATTTTTCTTATAGGAATTTGAGACCTTTTTCTCACTTTGTAATTTAGAAATCTCAATGAATAACAAAATATTCTATTTTATACATTGTTTATTTTTAAAACCCGGCTTAATCACAAAACCCTAAGCCACAAAAATTTATTTTGAAACTTTTGTTCTCTGTATATTTTGTGCTTTTACAAATAGGGAGCACTGTTGCTTTTTATTTCAAAACTAAATTTTTTAGAATAAAACCACGGGTTGTGGCATTCTTGTTGTTGTTTGTGTTCTCTAAACAGAGGTCGTGGCTATTCAAACATCTTTTACCTTTTCCTAAAGGTTTATTCTTATTCAGAAAGCTTAAGTTTCTGAAACTTTCTACATTCTAGAATTTTTTAGGGAGGAAAATCAAACTCCCGAGCCATCATACAATTGACCATACTTGATTCTTTTATCTGATTTTCAAGCACCATAAATGCTATGCTTTTCTTTTCTTCAAAGTAATGTTATCTTAGCACAAGTTATTATCTCTTTTCAATTGAACATATTGTATTTCCTATAGCTTGCATTATTTCATTGAAATAACAGAGATATTGATTCAAATTCAGAATTATAAAAGAGATAAATTCTTCATTTTCTGTCTCTGAAGATATTACTAATTTTTTTTTTAATGGCTTCCTTTTTCAAAATTTGATTTTACCCAGTTGTCATGGATTATGTTATACTCTATATCATGCCCTGGATCAGACTTCTCATCCACAGTCATGAATTGATGCAATATTCATGTGATTGATACCTCTCATACTCATCTTGAAACTATCACTGTAATATCTTAAGTGTATTGTCCTTGACCTCTGATATTAGACCACTATGTTTATGGTATTTACTCTCTTGAGGTATGTTATGCCATTATATATGTTTTCTATTGCAACTATGTTTCATTAGGAAGGATTGTCTTTTAAATATGTTGTTTACTGTACTTTTTTATGTTTTGAATACTCAATGATTCATGCTACACACCTTGCCCTCTCTACACAGAAAATCCTGAAGTATGTGAACTTACCAAAGATATGCCTGTTCACATCAAATTCATTTCTTTTTGCTTCAATAGACCTGTGATTGCACTCTTACAAGTTGTTTTTGTTAATGATTTTTAACATTGTATAATTTTCTACATTATGATTATGAAGTAATCATGATTGATATCAACTATTTTGCAATATAATTCCATATGCACTTAGAATATTCAAAAAAGATTGTGCATAGATTAAGATAATATAATCATTTTTATGAGCTGGGCTCAACCCTTGTGGGAGCCACATTTCCACCACTCATTTAATCTAAACAAAACAAAGACATGATTACACCTATAGCTGCACATGAAGCAAACAAGTTAGAAAAAACATGTATATTTCAGGTGTATTTGATGGTTTCAATGTTTTCTTTGGGACATTCAAGATATGAATGTTTGTTTAATGCATATTAAGATTGCTTTATATGTGTATAGGTAAGTGATCATGTATGGTATGTAACCTTTCATTTCTTAGAGCACTGCTCTAACACATTGCTTTGACCTAATGCAGGAAATAGGAGTAAAAGAGCTAGGGAGGATAAGTCAACTCGGGAAGCAGTTGGACAAGAAGACACAATAGAACAAGACATTCTCAGGAAATGACTAGTTACCTTCCCTACATGCACATTCTTTTCTCTTCATTTACTTATTAATGTATATATCTATCTTAATTTGTATCGAATAACCAAAAGTTAAACTCATGGCTTGTGTGAGTCAATGAAGATTTCTACATTCAATAAAGATTACTTGTTCAGAAGAGATTTGTAAAATCTTTCTTATGTTTCATGAATCTATATAAATGCAATGATTTAAATTTCTACAATCTTTTAGGTTATTTCATTTATACACATGAATGCAATGTAGGAGAGATAGAAAATGTACCATCTTCTTTTAAATATCAATAGGCTCTACCTGATTAAGCCATAGGTGAAAATCTGGTAACAGACACTACTTCAGATTTGCATTATCAAGGGCTTGGTAAGTTGATAGCAATTGTATGTTATTAGTTTGTCATTCTCTTTCATTTTATTGTTTCATTAAGGGTTTGATTACCAAAAGTGGGGTTTGACCAAGGCAAAACCCTATTTTCTAACCCTCAACCATTTTTCCCCTATTGCATGTGTGTTTGCAGACTTTTGTGTGCATATTTAAAGGGATTTTTGGTGTTGAAGATTGGGAAAGAATTCAACAAGGTGCTTCATGTCAACTCATTCATATTTGAAGCTCAGAGAAGGTTTTATGTTTGTTTCCTATAGAATTGACATCGACAACCTGACAATCAAAAATTTCTAGATCTGGTGTTGCAGAGTTGTCTCCTAATTTTTCAAAATTTTGGGAGAGGATTGATTCGCCACCAGTGGTGAATGAGTCCCACCTTTGGACTGAAAATATGAATTTTGTCAGATTCTGGATCCTGACAATCAGAAACCAGTTTTTGACACTTTTTCACTAGTGGGAGGACTAATTCTCCACCCTGGGTGAATGAGTCCCACTGTGAAATTTTAGTAATTCCAGTTAGCATTCACAACATTCCAGAATCATCAAACATTTCCCAGGTGCACTCTTTTTCATCTCATTTCTTTCTGTTCTGCATTATTTCATCATTTAGTTCATTGTTTGTATATCACAGTGTGTTTTCCAGCATAGTTTAAATCTTAGTTTTTGCATTCATATGCATTCATATAGATCACTTAATCACATTTATTTTGCTTCATTTAGCTTAGAAAACATCATACATAGCATAATTTGAATGAACCCTTAGCATTTTTGGCCCTATCTCTCTCCTTTTAGGTGAAAAACCCTAGAAGATCTAGAGAAATCCTAGAGTGCCAAAAATAAATGGTTCAAGCAAATATAGAAGAAAAGCCACAACCTAAATTAAGTTCTTCATTTTCTGAAAATAAAGTGCTCATTTCAATCCCTACCATGCCAAAATGATGAATAAACTTGTCTTTCTATACACCTCTTCTCAAGAACTTTTGAGGATTTTTACCTCTCCTATAGCATTCTTTTGTTCTAGGTTTTATCATATTCTTTCTACAGAGAATCCAGGGTTTGAATATGAAACCCTAAGCCGAGAATTTTAATTTTCAATATGTTTTCTAAAAAATGAAAAAAAAAATCCTTTCTCTGCATTAAGCCTTTTTGCACATATGAAGATTTTGCTTACTTGTTGCTCATTTACTATAGTATTTGTCTAAGTTTGGCCTTTCTAAAAATATAGAACAAAAATTACTTTTATGCACAATACAAAAGGTTACTGTTCGAAGTAATACAACCCTTTGAAGAAAAATGATTTGTAAAATGATTCAATACCATTGCACAGTACAGGTATAATTTAAAGAATCAACACATCTTTTCCATTCCTTCATGAACATTTCCCTTATGTAATTGAAACCCTTGCTTGCATAAGACTGTTTTTGAATCTTGTATTATCTCAGGCCTTTAGAGGCAATTGCTTGAGACATAGAATTTGGTTATTTTACCATTTTTCTCTAGCACTCCGTTTGTTTCATCTTTTTGAATGTTGCTTGGTCCTTTACTAGTTTTGAAACTAAGATACGCGGCCCCATGAATCCTTTCCTCATGAATATCATAGGATTTTCTTTTGAGAACTTGAAATTTTGAGAGTATTTAGAATTCACATCCTCAAGCTATGACAAAAAAGTAGCTTGCTCCTTGTTGCTTTTTCATGACTTATATCACTATCATACCAGGATGCTCATGACTCACTGCTATAAATTTATTAGATAGATTGTGCCTCTATTGGCTGACTAATCCTTGCATTGGTCATTCTCATGAGAGTGACAATTAAATCATTGTCATTCTAGGCACTATTCTTCATGCATTCTTCTATTTTGCAGGTTGTGCTTAACTAATCAAGCAATACTATTATACTTGATGACTGTGAAATTCAGATAGATAACAACTCTCACATTATTCATTATTTGATACATAAGATGTCTCCCTATGTAGCACTGTCTCTAAAATGCTTAACTTATCATGGCCTCCTACTACATAATGGTCTTATCATGACCTTGTAGGCACATTTTCTAAAGATTGTTCTCCTCTTTTGTTCTCATGAAAATTTTATTCCTCTCACTTCACCGACTACTAATTACTTCTTGAATAGAATCTAAGGACATAAATCATTCAAGAAAGAAACAAAAACAAATCATCCTATATGGCTACTCCACCTAATGAGTAGTGACTGTAGTGCCATGCTTTTGATATAGCTTCACCAGGCTCTAGCTTTCACAAGACTGCCACTGTACCCTTTATATGATCATGTTGTCCTTATGATCTCTCCACTATCTTTAGTGAGAAAATACTTTTCATTTATGATAGTGATTCCAACAACTCACCTTGATTGGTGATGAGTACTTGTTCAAGACTAATAAGTGAGATGATTTCACACTGCTACCTTTCTTAATAAACCAAGTGGATAGCATGTGGGGCTCAATCCTTGTGGGAGCCCATTTCACTCCACATGCTTTAATTTTTTTCAAATAGATCTTGCAATGATATTCAACTTGTACGTACAAAGTGAACAAACATGTTAGATAAAATAGAGCATATGATAGATGTTTATGATAGCCTTTCCATTTTCCTGGACATCTGTGATATGAAAACTAGTTTAATGCTTATGAGGATTATGCTATATATTTGTAGATGTTTGCATACGTAAGGATTGGTGATCGATCATTTCTCTAACAAACTTATTCTCAATCATGTAGGCAATCTTGGAGCAGCAGGGAAGGAAACTTCTAGAGATGGAAAAATAGGAGAACTGAAGTAGATGCAATAGTTCAACTCAACTGAAATTCATCATTTAGGCAATGAAATATCTCCTTTCTTTCCATATACATTTTACTTTTATGTATCTATAAATTTATTGTCTATTTATTTATTGCATTAAAATAGTAATTTCCACGGCTTGTGTGGGACACTATACACTTATGATTATCAATAAAGACTACTTTTGCAACCATTGTTGACTCTCTTCTCTGTTGTATGCATTTGCATAATGTAATAATGCAATCTAATTAATAATTTCCTTTATACATATGGATATAACATAGTAGAGTAGAATGTATACCTTTACTTCACTTTGTAAAACAAACACAACTCTACCTTATTGAGTTGGTAGCTAAATTAGGTAACAATAACAAAAGAAAATATTCTATCAATATTAATCTTTATTGAATTAGAAATCTCACATGCATCATATGCCTCATGGGTGAATAATTAGGGCTCACAGGCCTACCACAAGGATATACAACATTACAATTGGTCAAAGGCCTTATTTGGGTACTAATCCTAAATTCCTTGCGAACTACCTATCTAACTACTAAATACTAACTAAATGAATGGTTTCCAAATGGTTAAAAATGATCTTAAATATGATTCTCTAGCTCCAACAAAGGTCCATGTTAGCCTTAAAGGTTTACAAAACCTAAGGAATGATCAAGCATGTAGGTCACCCTCAAAACATAAAAGATAATTCTTTGTGAAGTGAAATGTATTTCTAATCTCCAAGATAGATCCCATTGGACCCAAAATTCTTATATGATGTTCCATTAATATTTTCATTCTCCAAAATAGGTCTACACTAAGAAATTTTGACCAAGTCAGCCCAAAATGCTTTGATTATGAATTACAGTAAAATTTTGAGAGCAATAACTTTATGAAAACAAATGCAAATGATCTAAAATTTAGATATGATGTAGATGGTATCATGTAGATGCTATATCTTGCTCCATGAGATGAGAAACAATAATTTAGTGAAATACAAAATTAAGTGTTGAAACTGCTATAAATTGAAATACAAAAAAATTTGTTTTTGTTTGATATAGGATTGCTTTGCAACTAGGGATCTATTCCTACATCAGACACCCGAGGTTGGAAGAAAAGTGAGTCCCTCACTTCCTAGGGGCCAGAGGAAAACCAAAGAGGTCCACCTCAACTTGAGAAATCCATTATGAATCTTCCACTCATCTACCTTTCCACTTCACCAAATATTCTTTATATTTCATGTTCCTAGTGCTCCTTGTTTTAGTTTCCAAAATATTCTCAATCTCCTTTGGTGGTTGATGTGGTAAATTTTCCTTTAAATCTACTACATTGCCACTATCAATTGATTTCCCTTCATGATACTCATATATATTTTCAATATTGAAAATAGGTGATATAGGTCCAATGTCTCTGATAACTCCACTTCATATGCATTTTTCAAAATCAAACTTCCTTAGAATCTTACAAGGTCCAAAATTCCTCATGTTCAACTTATTATATGTTCCTACTAGAAATATTTCCTTCCTGAGATATATTATCACTTCATCTCCAACAATGAATTCCTTATGCCTCCTTTTCTCATCTGCCTCCTCCTTATACTTACTATTCATGTCTTCCAAATGCTTCCAGACTTGATTATGCAATGCCTCCATGAAATCTATGAATTCTCCTACCTCTGGACTCTTCTTTTTCTCCGTACTGATATCTCTTAGCTCTTCTTGACTCCTCTAGGATGTACTCCTATCGCAATCTCAAATGGTGCCTTCCCTATACTCATGTTCATTAAATTATTGTATACAAATTATACTTGCAGTATAATTATATCTCAATTTCTTTCCTTATCTCCGACCAAACATATGAATAGGTTACCCAAACTTCTAACACTTCTATTTTTCCATCTATTTGTGGGTGATATGTTGAACTAAACTTTAGGGACCTATCTTCATCTTCTTCTATGTAATGTCCTCCAAAACTATCTAATGAACTTAGTATCTCTATCTGGAACTATACTCTTAGGTAATCCATGCAATCTCACAATCTCCTTAAAAAAGGTTAGCAATATGCACAACATCATTAGTATTTTTGCAAGGAATAAAATATGCCATTTTAGAAAATCTATCTACTACTACCATTATTGAATCATATCCTCTCCATGTTCTTGGAAATCCCAATCTGAAATTCATGTTTATATCTTCCCAAGGTCTCTCTAGCATTTTGACTGTCCCCTTTTGTAACTTGAAAAATTCTACAACTCTAAACATACTTCCTAACATCCTTATATATTTGTGGCCAAAATAATGTTCACTCACTAAAGCTACTATCTTGTTCACTCCAAAATGTCATGCTAATCCTCCACTATGCTTCTCATTAATCAAATTACCCCTCATTGCAATCTTTGGAATACATAATTGATTTCCTCTAAACGACATATCTTCCTGAATGAAGTAATCCAACCATTGGCTCTAGTCTATCATTACTGGTTCTTTACATTCTCTCCAAGCTTTAGAAAAATCAGGATCATTCTCATACATATGCTTTGAAGTTCTTCAAAGCTGAATACTTCTACCCTCATATCTATTAGCAAATTCCTCCTACTCAATGCATCTGCAACTTTGTTTGACTTTCCACTCTTATGCTTCAATACAAATGTATAACTATGCAAGAACTCAACCCATCTCACATGTCTCTAATTCAACTTCCCTCGACTGTTCAAATAATGCAAAGCTTGATGATCAGTATACAACACTTGAATTATCTAGGCAAAAAATAATGTCTCCACTTCTTCCAGGCTTGGATTATGGCATAAAAATCTTTGTCATAGATTGAATATGTTCTTTTGGCACCATTCAACTTCTCACTAAAACAAGTTTTAGGTCTTCCTTCTTGACTCAACACTGCTCCTATTGCATTTCCACTTGCATCACAATCAAATTGAAATACTTTGCCAAAATTAGGTAATGCTAACATTGGTTGCTCTGTCACCTATTGCTTCAACAATTCAAAACTCCTTTGTGCTTTGAATGTCCACTTAAAGTCCTTATCTCCTCTCATTGTTTCAATCATAGGTGTACATATTCTACTAAATATTTTGATAAACTTCCAGTAGAAACTAGCCAATCCATTGAATGATCTTTCCTCTCCAATGTTTACCAGTGTAGGCCAATCAACTATTGCTCTAACCTTCTGAGGGTCCATCTTCAATCCTTCAACATAGATAACAAAACCCAGATATACCAACTCTGTCTTCATAAAGCTACACTTTTTGACATTAATCAACAACTTCTATTCTCTCAATCTATACAATACTTACATCTAATGTGCCACAAATGTTCTTCTTCGATCTTACTAAAAATTATAATATCATCCATGTAAACAATGATAAACTTATCCAAGAATTTCTTCAATACCTCATTCTTTAATCTCATGAAAGTGCTCGTTACATTGGTCAATCCAAAAGGCATTACTAACCACTCATATAATCCTTCATTTGTTTTAAATGCAGTCTTCCATTCATCTCCTTCTCTGATTTTGATCTGATGGTATTGACTCTTTAGATCAATCTTTGTGAAACACTTCACTCCACTCAAATAATCCATAAATTCATCCATTCTTGGTATTGGGAATCTATACTTGATAGTGATCCTATTGATTTCTCGAGTCTGTACACATTCTCTACTCTCTATATTTCTTTGGTGGAAGTACAATAGGTACTACACATGGGCTTAAAATTTCTCTAATAAATCCTTTCTTCAACAACTCTTGTATTTTTTAGTTTAACTCTGCATTATCTATCGGTGTCATCCTATGTGTTGCCTTGTTTGGAAAACTTGTTCCCGGTATTAGGTGTATATGATGACTAATGAACTAGATTGGAAAAATTCCATCTAGTACATTCTCTAACATGATGTCTTCATACTCTATCAACCATTCTGCTACTTCCCCACTCTTTATGGTAGGATTCTTCACCTTTGGTTTACCCCATTTCTTTGGAATCAATGCAAAACACATATTCTCATGCGTCAATCAATCCATAAATTTCCTTCCATCTACCAAACATAGTCGGGAAGTGTTGCATACTTCACTCCTATCTTCTTTCTCCAAAGGTATCAACTCAATTCTCTTGCCATTTGATGGACCATAGTGTAGGTATTTCTTCTTCCATCATGAATTGTTTTCTTATCATATTTCCATGGTCTTCCTAATAATAAATGACATGCATCCATAGGCATAATATCACACAATACTTCATCCCTATATGATCTTATATGAAATTTCACCAAACATTGCTCATTCACCAATATCTTATGCTCATCCTAAATCCATGCTATCTTATAGGGGTTTGGATGTTTCAACCTCTTCAAATTCAACTTTGTTACCATCTCTTTGGAAACTAGATTATCAATTCTACCACTATCAATGATAACTTTACATACCTTTCCTCCAAACATACATCTTGTTCTGAACAAACTCTTTTTGGTGGTGCTTCCTCAATCACTTCTTCATGCATCAAAGCTCTCCTAATTACTAATGATTCACCTTGCTTAGATTTCCATACTAAATTAGAGGATTCAACTAGTTCTTCATCCACATAAGCTGCTCATTTGGTATGCCCAGTATTCTTACTCGTATTTCCTTGATGGCATTCAAATGCTTTATGTCCTTCACCTCCACACTTGAAACAAGTTCATCTAAATGGTATCCTCTTGGATCTTCCTTCATCTCTCTTGTATCCATTATTGTGGTATGAATTATCACCTCCTCTATCACTATGGTAGTAACTTCTATCTTCTCTTCCTCTGCAGTATGAATTACAGTCCTTCTCTTCACTTTGGTAGGGTTGCCCATATTTTTCTTGATCTGCACAAGGTCTTCTCTCTTCGGTTTGTGATTCAGTACTTTGAAATCTTCCTTGTGTACTTCTTTATCTTTGTTTAAAATTCTTGTTCAGCTTCTCTTCCACCTTTAATGCAAATAGATATGCTTCTTCAATTGTTGTCATCTTTACTAGGCTCAATTATTCTTAGATTCTTGTTCTTAGTCCACTGATGTATCTAGCCACCTTTTCCTTTCTTTCTTCACTATGTCTAGTCCTAATGATCATCTTGTGGTATTATTCAATATATTCCTTCATATATTTCTCCTTTTTCCTCAAGTTCTGCAATCTTTTCAACAATTCAAGTTCATAATTAGTAGGTATAAATTGATTCTTTATCCTTGTCACCATTCTCCCCCATTTGATGATTTTATCCTTTCATCTTCTATTTCTTGGTGAAGCCACAATAGTGGTTTACAATTTGATGGAGGAAGAAAAATTGAGAAAAAATGATCCCATGGCAAAAAAATTGGTTTTAGGGGTTCGAATGAACCTAAAAGTTTGACCAAACCAAAAAGGGGTTTGACCGAACTAGGGTTTGAGCAAACCCATTAATTACTGAGCCCACATTTTCCACCCAAAAAAAAGAAGAAAAAAGGCATATTAAAGGGGGTTCGAATGAACCCTAGTTCAAACGAACCCCTAGGGGTTCGTACAAACCCCCCTTATTCCTCATTCTCCCCCTGAAACACCAAAAAAACCTAAATTTTTACGCTTCGAAGCTCGGGTTGAGGATGAAAATGGAGGAGTCTTCACAAACCCAACTGGAATCAGGTAGTCCTCAGAATGAGCTATCCAATGAATGTAATTTTAATATGTTTTGGTTTTATTATGTATTCATTTTTAAAGTTTTATTCAACATAGGTTTTTCATCGAAAATGAAGGTCTTTGTTCTACACGTGGAAAAATAGAAAATTATAAAAAATAAAATTTGAAAAATATGAGTGCACTAGATATTGAAGTCCTTGATCCAACAAAAAAAATTTGAATTTTGATATGTACAAAAAAAGTTACGCATTATACGGTCACGCTATGTCTCAATTGTAATTGGTTTGACTTCAAAACTTGACTAAAGAAAAAATATTCAATAAAAAACTATCTAACCAAGTGGAAGCACTAGATATTGGAGGTACAAATCTAAATTTGAAACAATTAGAATTTTATCCTTCATGGAAAAAAATTTATGTGTTATACGGTGTGTGTCACTTTTAAAAAATGTTGTTTTATGGAAAAAACCAGTTTTCATGGGAGATGGAAAAAGAAGTGCAATTTGATTCCAAAAATTTTGAAAAAAAATATTTTTAGAATCTACAGACAAAATGTGATGAGACTCTAGTTTTCATCATCTTCAAATTTCTCAGGGTTTAGCTGCTATAGGTGCCTGAATGTGAAGATTTAGTTAAAAATAATAATTTCAGTGTCCAGTTTGGCCAGAAATTGTAAACCACTATTGTGGGATCACCCTTCTATCCAATTGAAATTCTTTCCACCATAATGCAACACGACCTTTCAATTCTTTTTCAAAAATCTTACTCTTTCTAGATCTTCAATTTCTTCATATTCAAAGTATTCCTCCATTGCATTGATCTAGTCAATCAACTCCTCATGATTTAAATTTCCTGCATAATTTTGAATTTCAACTCTAGGTCGCTTATCGATTTTTGAAATGGCTTTCAACATCTTCATCTGATTTCATTCTTCTTCTTCATCTATGGCTTCTTTAATTTGATTCAAAACTTGATCTAGTTCATCATCACTTTCATTTGCATGCCTAGGGTTTAGGCCTCTTCTTCTATCCTTTTCAACAATATCTAATTGGAATCACATTGCCAACAACATTCACCATAACAACACTCTCCTCAATGGCATCTTGGATCTGGTGCAACTGCCTCAGTTTGGCGATCTGGCTACAAGGGTTTCAATTGCCTCATATTCAATGATCAATTGAAAATAATGCAGTCTGTCTACCTAAGGTCGATGATTTTTTCACCACAAGGAATAATTTTACGACTCACAAACTCACTCTAATACCACTTGGTGTACTCACAGATGGAGGGTTCAAAAAGAACAATCCAAACAGTGTAGCTTAGAGTCAAAACAATGGAAATAACACAAGAAAATATTTTGTAAATATGAATCTTTATTAAATTAGAAATATTACATGAATCATATGCCTCATGGGTTAATAATCATGGCTCACGAGCCTATCACAAGGACATTCAACATTACAAATGACAAAAGGACTTATTCAAATAACTAATCCTAAATTACTTATTGTGAGATAAGGGAGATTAGTTGCACATGAGTCTCTTCATCCTCAAGAGAATCCTAGGGAGCAAATTTCCCTTATCCACCTCAACATAAGACAAATGAAGAAATTGTAAAGAAAGCTTATACAAAATAATTATTAGACAAGACTACTTCAGGATTTGAAAGAACAAAGCTTCTAGATTTCTTCCTTCGGTAGGGGAGCTCTCAGCCAAAGGACAACAACATGGATTTAGGATGCTAGCATGGTGCACTAGCATCCCGAGCAATAGAGGACTCAAGGACTTAGGTAGGAAAACTAGAGTTTCACCTTCTAACCCATATTTAAGGTTTGTTTAGCAAAATAGCAAGATGAAGAACAAAAAATAAAAGCAAGTACAAGGAGAGCTAAGAGAGAGCTTACAAACAATCAAATTTTTGAATCCTCAGTCTAAAATCTACTTTAACAACCTCCACACAAGACAAATGAGAAAAAATGTTGGGGTTTTATAGGGGCTCACCATAGTCAAACCCCTGCTTTGGTGTTCCCACATCCACGGACAGTGAAATAGATAGAAAACGTGTAACTAAAATGGATAGAGGGAGTGGTGAAAGTAATCCCCACTTCAGGAGGAGAACCCGTACCACCTAAGGGTATGTTCAGGATCATGATGGGCCAAAAAGTTGTGATATGATGGGTATGTGTAGGGTATGTGGCTGACAAATTTTTTTTACCCAAAATTGATGAAATGAAAAGGGTTTTTAAAGGAGATTCTCAACTTTCCACCAATATAAATTATGCTTTACTTTGAATTTAATAAATTATTATTATTCATTTTCTGTTTGAATTATGACTAAAGTCTTGATTGATAGGTTGATTGAAAAACATCTATAGCTTTCAAACGATATCACATTTTTTGAATCTGAAACATGCATCACATTCTATGCTTCACATACTATAGGATTAAAAAAATGAATTTCATGAAGTTTTGACCAAGTTAAGGTGGTTACACATATGGTTTTTTATATTTTTTAAAAGTTGTAATAAAAAATTCATAATTAATTATTTACTTGGAAAAAAATTACAAAAAAATATGCATCACATCAGGGCATGAGTCCTCTACTTATATCTAAAATCTTATTAAAAACATATTATCATTTTATTGTGGTTAGGGTGGTCAAAAAGACACATACTTCTTTTTTTTTCCGTAAAATTTAAGTACTACTACATTGAAATTTCAAATTTTCACCAAATAGATGTTTTTTTAAATAAACCTAGTAGTTTAGAAACTACATTCAATTTGCTACAGATTCTATTCTTACATATTTTTGAAATAATATAGATAACTTATTCAAATTTTTATGTCAAGTTGCCTAACTCTGATTTTTCTAAATTTTTTGCTACTTAAGGGCCTGTTTTTCCATGATGATCCTACACATACCCCTAAGTAACAAATGCACAAAGAGATATAATCTATTATCAAATAGAAGAAAGTGAAAGAGCGTTACCAATAGGCCTTGACCCCCTCTTGAATATATAGATGCACCATTGAATGTTGGCTAGAGAGCTTCAACTATTGGAGGGACCTTAGTCCAATGGAGCTTTGCTTGTAGAAGTGTTGTTGTCAAGGGTAGAAGAACTTGAGAAGTGAAGTCAAGTTGGAGAGAAGCTTGAATGAATGAAAGGAACCCCTAAAATGAAAGCAAATGAGGGGTTGTGTTTCAAATAAGGGCAACAAAGAGTTGTTACACCCAAGGACTTGGTTGTAGGAACACATGACAAGAGCCAAGATTCGAGATTCCCCATTTCAAACTCAAAAAACCACCAGGGTGCTAGCGTGCTGCATAGGTGTCCAAAATAAAAGCTTTTAGGAAATAGGCCTTTGGGCTACTGTCACTTTGCCATTGGGCCACATGGAGCTAGAATCGTGAAATTTTGATCCATGAGGTTTTTTCCATTAATGCGTTTAGGTGTCATAAATGCTAGGGAAATTGCTAAAATGTGGAATTTCCCCTAGGTGCAATTCAGTGACATTACATTTTCCCCTTAGTTTAGTGGGCTCAATTTTTTGAAACATCGGCCCACTAAAGTAGTAAAGAAATAATTTCACCCAAACTTGAAGTTTTATAGATTTGCATGCCAAAGGAAAGTACTATTGAGGTCACGAGGTCGAGCCAACCAATACTTGAAGATGCCCCCAACAATCGAACTCAACAAGAAGTGTAAGACTAGTTGTGAAAAATTGTGCAAAATTTTACTCTACAAAACTCAATTTTAAGTCAGTCCCAAAAATTGGAAGAAGTTACAACGGTGAGAAGAATGATCAAGAAAAAATTGATGATTTAGAAGAAAAATATGTTGAAGAGGTGACTATATGCCCCCTCCTAAGTTTTCCCCCAGCTAGGTGGGGTAAAACTAGGAGAAATCAGGGAACCACAAACTCCAAGAAAAGTGGGCCCTAGGGGCCTATATATACCTAGGTGGGCCCTGAGAAGGGTCATTTGCACTATTCATCATGAGGATTTTGCTGAAATTTGTGAGAGAAAATTCATCAAAATGTTGAGAAGATGTGACTTCGATGATCCGAGGCTAGACTAGCTACGTGCAAACATCACCGAGGGTGTCAAGGTTGATCAAGTAGGCCTCGAAACCACATCGTTTGGCATGTTTTAGTGATTTTTTCACACTTTTTCAAGGTTTTTTTGCATAGGCATCATAGATGCACGTGCATCTTCAGCGCGCATTGGTGTCCAAGGGCCCCCTATCATCCCTATGCCATTAATGGAAAATTGGGACACCTGCGTGATGCACACATGTTCTGCAGTGTTTTTAAGTTAGATTTTTTGTAATTGGATATGTACTGATACACACTTATTTCTTTTTTCATAGGACTATCTAGAAATTAGGGAGCATCTCGAAGGGTGGGTGCTACGCCTACTGCCAGATCAAAGGGACCAACTCATAGATGATGAGGTCACCCACCTATAGCACATCGATCTCTAACATGTGTTCACCATGCCAGAGATGTTATATCATGACATGATGTTGATGTCATTGATGGAGAGATGGGATGCAACTACCACCAGCTTCTAGTTATCGATTGGAGAGATGACCATCATGTTGGAGGATGTATACTATATCCTCAATCCTCCCATCCATGGTTGACTAGTGGAGCTTGATGGTACTCGCTCAATGGAAGAGCAATCAGATAGGGTCGAATACTGCTCTGACTCCAGACAGATGATGGAGACAAGACCCAGCATATCTATACCTGGTGGTTTGACAAGGCTCGGACCACTTCCCCTTTTCTATGTCGTATCATGGTGGTTACTATTGCCATGCGAGTGAATATAGATGTGTGCGGATCTCACCTCCACGAGGGCCTCATCTACACCATCTGGGAGATGGTGGAGTGGTAGACAGTTTTTTCATGGGGGTGCAACATGCTCACACACTTTTACTAGGAGATCAATTAGTATATCCACTGCAAATACTATAGCTTGACCACATTATGTGCACTAGGCCAGAGGGCTACCCATAGGTGTGAGATTACTCTATCTCGATGTCCCACTGGTATGAGCTTTCTCGGTAGTTCTGACACAATGATCTTCAGTTCTAGTGATTGTAGTTTGACACCCTTATGTGAGACAAGATTAGATGGAGACCTCACTAGTATTTTAGGTGGTTTGATGATCACAGGTTCCTTCGAAACCTACAGGGTGACTAGTTCATCCTTTGGCACACATATTTTATTATTATGTCATATTACTGGAGCTAGGTCATGCGACAGCATGGGCGGGTCTCAACTATCCACCCTCCTATCCCTACATACACCCAAGTTGTACGGAGCGTTGTGAGGCTTGAGGATCATCCACACCGGACCATAGCAGATGTGGATCCCTTTGATTTTGATGCTGATGATGCTTGGTCACACCCACAAAAGGATATAAAAGTCATAGCAAATCCTAACCTGGGAATTGGACATTCCAACAGGTGATTGACATCTTCTCATGGTCGTTCATTTACTTTGTCAAACCAAGGAACATATACTTGAAATGGAGCAGCACTATATGTGCACTAAGAATTGTCTACAGTCACGATTTACCAGAAATAAATGCATGAAAGGAATTCTACTTATACTACAGGAATGTAATGCGAAGCCTTCTAAATGTAATCAAAACATAAATCATAACTATAACTGAGGAACAAACTATGAATTGGCCTTATGTTGCAGGAACCAACACAGGGATGGATTCCCGATGCTGCAGGAACAATATAAGACTGAGTTTGCAAGGAAACTTCAAGAATGAAATCTAACTTATGATCAACAGAAAATAAATGACTAACTAACTAACTACAAATACTTACTAAGTGGCCCCCCTTAGCAATCATCAACTAATTATACAAGGAGTGAACTCAGAACTTCATCAGCTTTTATTCATAAACTCAAAATGGTATACATTGTTCTGCTCATAAAGAAACTAACAAAAAACTCTATCTCTTATCATAATACTAACTCTTACATACTGTACTCCTCATTATCACACTAATTTTTACATGCTATGCTTGCTCACTCGCGCAGGAGGAACACTTATTTATAAGAAAAGCAACTAACTAACTAACTTAATAGAGAAAGACATGGACATAAATGAATTCTGAAATTGAGGAACATACTTCTCTTAAATGAAAACATATCCATTCAACATGATCCAGAGAATTTAGCATTCCACTCTTTCCAGTTTAATGATCATTTTTAAGTTTCTTCCCAATGACTCGGACAGAGAGTCTTCGCCGGAACAACTTCCTCAACATCGTGCTGCAAATGGACTTTACTGCAAGGTCGAAGTCAGTTGCACTTGACTCGTTCATGCTCCCTTCAACAACCTGTGATGAACAAGGTGACAGAGGCGAAAGAAAGCATTCATGGAAAACAACACGATACATTCATTAATCACATATTAAATCTATCCCATCATTCAAAAACCATATGCATTATATCAGTTGCTTGGGAAGTCAAAACAGGGTAATTAATAAGACACATGGAGATGTTTAGGCTGTAGGAATGTAGGAATATATTGCTATAGGATACTACCCATTTTAGATAAAAAGTATTTTAATAAAAGAGTTAAAACATCCATTAGCAGTAAAAGTAGAGATATTAAAAGTACATCATAATACTTAAATTATGAGCATATCCTAAGCTCATCATCTGCCCCCTACTTAACCTGATGATGGTCCACCAGCATTAAGCTTCTTGGTTATTTCCCTGAAATCCGTAGGTACAGTATGGCTTTTTGGCACAGTCCCAAATTTATAATAGAAACTTCTAAAATTTTGCCATCTTTCATATTTAAGGTCTTCTATATTCTTATCAACTTTTGTAGCTCGATGGGGATAAAGTGGCCACATTAAAACCAGAGGTCGAAATGTTATTGGTAACCATAATTCGAACCTCTTCTGAAGATAAAGTTGTATGTACCTGTCTGTCCTTCCAAGGGCTGCTTCAAAATTTAGGGGACTATGTGGCTCAGATTTCCTTAGTCCAACAGTCAATTTCTCCCATCTCTTTTCAATTCTGGAGGAGGCAAGCTTCCAAAATAGATACAGTTGGCTTTTAAATTCCTCATACACTTGCTTTCTGACATCAAATATTTTTACTCTTTCTGCTTGATTGTTGAACCCATATGCAACAGTGAGCCAGGTTTTTAGCATTGTGTAAGGATCTGTGCTTTCTGATCGCAATGGTATAGGTTCATCCCTTTCAACTTCTTCATAAGCTTCCAGTTGTCTGCCATAATTGGTTTCATTTTCTACCCAAGACATAAGTGACCTCGAATGGATATCACCAATATACAGAAGTGGATTCCACTCTATTTCAGAGGGAATTATCAATCCATGCAAATAAAATTCACATATAGAATTCTTTAGCCAATTAGGAGCCACCTGGTATGCATCACAAAATTCTTTGGACATATGAATAACATGATCTAAATTCCTTGAAATTTTCATTAATTGAAACCAAAGAATTTTTTCCTTTAAGCACATAGCATAAACCCTAGGCGATGGTCTACACTCCATAATCTTACTAGTTATTTTCATCATTTCATCCATTTTCTTTTTCATTTCCTAGATTTCTTGTTTCTGCCTTTCAATTTCTCTCTTTAGTTTCTTCTTCTCTTCCTCCCAAAGACTTTGTTGAATTTCAGTCTTGGCTAAATAGTAGAAACTCAAGGTTTGTAATGTGACCGGCCTCCATGTGGTCCTAAGGTATTCCAAAAATTCAATCAAAAATGTCTTTTTATAGACAACCATGGCTTAACAGGTTGTAGGGGGCAATGAAGCTTCATTGGATACTTTCAATTGTTCAGGTTGTTCTTCCTCTTGCTGCAGGATGAATTCATGTTCAGCTGCAGGAGGAGATTGTACTTCCTCTGAAATTTGCCTAGCTGCTTTAGCTAAGTCATCAAGACTGGACATTCCCCTTTCATTACTATCATATTGTGCTTCATCAATTTCCATCGATTCATTTTGTATTTCCTCAGGAACAACAGGTGGGCTATGTGAAACATTCTCAGGTACATTCTGAGAATCATCATGACTATATTCTTCAGACTCCTCTAAAATTATTATAACTTCAGGTTGAGCAGACGCTGAGGTGATTTTATGTTGTTTACTTGCTGAAACTCTTTTTGGTAATGTGGCAGCTGTAGGAGGAACTCTCGTGGCTCTCCTCTTCCTGACTTGCCTAGAGGTTTCAAACTCAACAGAAGAGAATGATAGAGAAACCGTAGTGGCAACATGTGTTGCTGCAGGAGGAACTGCTACAGGAGAAGGTGTTGCAGGAGAGGGACACTGTTGTCTTTGAGCATGAGGGTCAGACTCAAGGGTTTGTTCTACCCTAGATGACTCTCCTACCTTCATTTTTCCTTTTTCTCTTCTACTAGCAGACCTGGTTTGTACTCTAGTAGAGGGTTCTGATGTGGAGACCACAGGAATAGATGCTGCAGGGGTAGGTGCTATAGGGATCGCTCTAGGCGGCCCTGGAAGTTGCAGACCCTTTTGGGCAACAAATTCTTGCCGAGAAAAGGGTGACACATCCCTCAGAGAATGCTCAATCAACAATTTAATGAGGGCATGATGGGAAATTGCATTATCCCTTCCCCTCTAGGTTTCATGGGTACTTTGTTTTAACAGATTTAACAAAAAATTCGAGACATTAACAGCTAACCCATGCCTCATATGGCTCAATAACTTGAAATGGTAAGAATGTAAATAGGAGAAGTGGCCCTCACAGGTTAAATACCTGATTATAAATGCAGCATATTTTGAATATGGAAAGGGCAGCGACACTCGTTTGCATCCTTGTTTAGAGACCTCCAAGGGTCCATCAGTTGGTACAGTAAACTCTGCCCTAGAAGAAACAACATTTGAAGAGAAATTTTCCCCTACTACAGGAAGTCCAGTTACTTCAGCAATTTGTTCTTATGTTACAGCCACTGTCAGACCCCATACTGAAGCTTCCCCTTCTGAAAGAGTTCTTAAAAATTCACCAGCAGCTTCCTCATTGAAAGAATCTAACCTCAGAAAATAGTTTAGCCAACCACAATTATTGAATGCCTGCACTGTTTAAGGATTCTGTGTTAAGAGTTCATGAGCTATAGGCTCATGTCTTACCAATTGACCACCCATATTCACAAATTACCTCAGCCAGGATTCCAAAATTTCCAACATTTTCTGAAAATTCAAAAGAAAATTCTTTTGCTCTACTTCTTTTTGCTTCTTTCTGTCTTTCCATCACTTTTCTCTTCTTTTCCAAGAATGAATCGAAAGATAATTGCATGTAATGATTATTAGGAACTGCTCATATCAAGTAGTTAATGTTGTTTAAGATAAAACATGCAGCCATATTTGGAAAGTACAAGAAGAAATAAAAATATCTTATTAGTTGTGACAGCAACAGAAGAAAAGATTTGAAATGGATTATCCCACCCCCTACTTAAAAGTTGACATGTGTCCACACATGGGTGAAAGGACAGGCGAAGCATGGGTGAAAAAAGACTGATATGTACATAGTAGTTGTTGAATAAATAAAACAAATAAATAATGTGATTAAGAGAAGATATCGCGTACCTTTCAATTAATGCCCGTACGTGTTGGGAAAATCACAGTGCACCATGAAATGACAGTTGGAATAGAAGCTTATGAATGAGGTGGTACGACAGGATGGATGATGTGGAAGAAAAGAGAATGAATGGCGGTGATGGATGGAAAAATGAAGAACGTGGTGTCCTTGAAAAGGAAACCTTTATTATGTGCATGCAACATGAAATTTAAAGAGATGCTGCAGGAGAAAGACCGAAGCCTTTCACTGCAGGAAGATTAGTGGCCGAATTTGAAACAAACTGTTGCAAAAACTCATCTCTAGATTTTGGCTTATGATACAACCGAAGATGGTGTCCATTAACTAGTAGCTTGAATCGAACTGGATCTATTGTGGCTAACTGCACTGAGCCATTATCAAATACATGTTCTATTTCATAAGGACCAAACCATCGTGTAGTGAGTTTACCTTGATTTTCTTTGTATCTGGAGTCATAGAGCATCGCCCAGTCACCGACAAAGAATTGCTTAGTTTGAATATGATTGTCATGCCATTTTTTTCTTTTCTATTGGATAATTTTAGTATGTTGCAGGGCAGCTTTCCTCATCTCATCCAATGCATTCAGCTACAGGAGGCGTTCCTTTTGAGCCTCGAAGATACCAATATTAAGCTGGAGAGCAGCCCTCAAGGTTTTGTGTTCAAACTCAATTGGCAACATGGCAGTCTTACCATAGAGTAACTCAAAAGGAGTAAACCCTGTAGTTGTTTTCCATGTTGTCCTATAGGCCCAGACTACTTCATGAAGGCAACTGCTCCAATCCTTCTTATGTAATTGGACTATATTTGTAAGGATTGCCTCAATTTCTCTATTGGTAACCTCGGCTTGGCCATTGGCTTGAGGGTGATAGGGGCTAGAATTTATGTACCTGATCTTGTAATCATTCATCAGTGCAGTGATTAAATTGGATGTAAACTGAGCTCCTTGATCAGTAACAAGTTCCTTTGGGACTCCAAATCGATTAAAAATCTTCTCATACAAGAACTCAACAACTTTATTGTCATAGGCATGTGTCATTGCTTTCACTTCTACCCATTTGGTTACATAATCAGTACACACCAAAATGTATGATTTCCCATTGGATGGTGGATCAATAGGCCCAACAAAATCCATGCCCCATTTGTCAAACGGACTGACTACCACTTGAGGATTCAGGGGCATTTCATCAGACCTTGTTGGTCTTCCCATGCGTTGACATCTGTCACATTTCTTGGTGTAGGTTGCAGCATCTTTGTGTAGTGTAGTCCAATAGTATCCTGTATTAAGCACTTTCATAGCTGTTCTCTTGGCTGCAAAGTGCCCTCCACATGGCTCATCATGACAGGCATGCAAAATGTGATAGGTCTCATCTTCCCTCACACATCTTCTCATGACTTGGGTGCTGTCACAATAGTGGTTTACAATTCCTGAGAGGAACGAATTTTAGCTGAAATCACATATTTTTAGAAAATATAATGATTTAAGCCTTAAAAAGTTCCATTTTAAGGATTCCAATTGAAGAGTGTTTGATCAAATCACCTTAGATCAAACCCCCTTGGATAGAACCTCGCTAGTTTTAAACCATACCTATAAATGCGTCTCCTTTACACCTATCAAAATGCTGATAAAAAATCACTTTTGATTTAGCTTTTGGGGGATCAAATCAATTCATTTAAAATTTATTTCAAATGATTATGGTATTCCTCAGAACAAGTTATCCAATGAATATAATTTTAATATGTTTTGGTTTTGTTATGTATTTGTTTTTTAAGTTTTATTAAACATAGGCTTTTCATCGAAAATGAATTTCTTTGTTCTTCACATGTGGAAAAATAGAAGATTATCAAAAAAAAAAAATTGTAAAAATATGAGTGCATCAGATATTGAATTCCTTGATCCAACAAAAAAAAATTAAATTAAATTTTGACATATACAAAAAAAGTTACTTATACGGTCATGTTGTGTCCGAATTGTAATTCGTTTAACTTTGAAACTTGATTAAGGAAAAAATATTCAATTAAAAACTATCTAACCAAGTGGAAGCACTAGATATCAGAGTTACAAATCTAAATTTGAAAGAATTAGAATTTTATCCTTCATGGAAAAAAAGTTAGTGTTATACTGGTTGCGTCACTTTTTAAAAATGTTGTTTTCTCAAAAAAATCAATTTTCGTGGGAGATGGAAAAAGAAGTGCAATTTAATTCCAAAAATTTTGAAAAAAATATTTTTAGAATCTACAAACAAAATTTGATGAGACTCTAGTTTGCACCATCTTCAAATTCCTCACGGTTTAGCTACTATAGGTGCATGAATGTGAAGATTTAGTTAAAAATAATAATTTCAGTGTCCAGTTTGGCCAAAATTGTAAACCACTATTATGGGATCACCCAAGTTTGGTAAGGTCCTATGTAAAATAAACAGTCTGCAATCCATGAAAAGTTAAAAATTTTCTCAACCAACAATTTCCTTTCCTTTGGTGAGAAGTGAGCTGGGATCTTGTTTGCTGCTAAATAATTTGCAATATCTACATACCATGGAGTTTAAGCAGCAATAGAAAACAAATGTTCATCAGGAAAGCTATCATTAATTACCTTAGGAATGTCAGGTGTAGGTGTTTGAAGTCTTGACAAGAAATCGGCCACCACATTAGCTCGGCCTGCCTTATCAATAACTATGATATCAAATTCCTGCAACAATAAGAGCCATCTTGCTAATATGTCAGATATGGCAGGCTTATTCATAAGGTACCTTATTGTTGCATGATCTGTATGAACAAATATTTGGTAACTAGTGACATAATGCCAAAATTTGTTCAGGGCATACACAACTGCTAGCAATTCTTTCTCTGTGACAGTATAGTTTAATTTAGGGCCTTGAAGATTTTTGCTAATGAAATATATGGCATGGTCAATTGAATTCTCTTTCTATCCTAGAACTGCCCCTATGGCATAATCAGAAGCATCTATGTGTATATGAAAAGGCAGACTCCACTTTGGTCCTTGAAGAACAGGTGCCTAAGTAAGTAAATTCTTAAGCTGCAGGAAGCATTTGTCACAGGCCTTAGTCCAGGTAAATGCAAAATCCTTTGTCAAGAAGGAATATAATGGACTGGCTATTTTGTTGAAATCTTTGATAAATCTTCTATAATATCCAGCATGTCCTAGGAAACTTCTAACATCTTTTTGTTTTGCAGGTGTTGGAAAAGTTAGAATAACTTTTTTTTTGCAGAATCAACCTGAATTCCTGCTTGGGATACATGATGGCCTAAAACAATTCCCTCTTGCATCATCATGAAGCATTTCTCACTATTCAAAGAAAAATTTTGTTCCTGAAATCTTTTCAACACTTTTTCCAAATAGGCTAATGCTTCTTCATAAGTGACTCCATAAGCAGTGAAGTCATCCATGTAGATTTCCATAGAATCATGAGAAATATCAGCAAAAATACTGATGACTGCCCTTTGAAATGTTGTAGGTGCATTACATAGTCTAAAAGGTAAGACAAAGTAGGAAAAAGTGCCCCATGGACTGGTAAAAGTTGTTTTGTCTTGATCTTCAGGGGGGACTCTAATTTGATTATAACCACTATATCCATCCAAAAAGGAAAAATACTTTTTACCAAATAATGAGTCCAACACTTGGTCAACAAATGGCAGTGGAAAGTGATCCTTTTTAGTTGTTGTGTTCAGCTCTCTGTAGTCTACACAAACTCTCCATTTTCCACCTTTTTTAGGGACAATCACCAGGGGAGACACCCATTGACTGTCTGAAATGTGGTAGATAAAACCAACATTAAGCAACTTCTGGAGCTCTGTTTTAACTATTTCCCTGAGTGCTCGGTTTATCTGTCTTTGAGGCTGCCTGATAGGTAAACAATCTTCCTTAATGTAGATCCTATGAGTACAAAGTTGAGGATCTATTCCCTTCATATCCCCATAGTCCCATGCAAAAGCTTTGTGTTGTTCTTGCAACATTGTGACTAGGGCAACTTGATGAGATTGAGGCAACTTATTATTGATGTTCAGACAGCGGCCTGGAGACACTTCTACTTGCTTGATAAGATCATTCATGGAGGCTACTGATAAAGGTGGTGTCTGTATTTTATATGGAAGCAAATTATGATAAACTGCAGGAGATTTAGGTGACAGGTTCTTCAAATTTAGTTGTTGCAGGAAACATGGCTGAGGACAACTATCTACAGCAGATGGACTACTCGGGCTAGGGTTAGAATGCAAGATGTGTAGAAGCATGTCATCCTCACTCTGGAGCTGTGAAAATGGATTAGTTTGTAGCATCATTAGGTGGGCCAATGAGTTAACTTCTTTAGTTTCCTCTCCTAAATCTGACCAATTTGGTTGAGACAAGTCTGGCTGAGGCTGAGTAGGTTGGTACAAAGTCAATTTCTTTCTTGACTGACCATCAAAAATTGTCATGCATCATATAAAAGCATCAGTCGTAGCTAACCATGGTCAGCCGTAGCTAACCATGGTCTACCTAGGATGATAGGATATCCTCCCAAAGTTTCCTTAGTGGACAATATTGTAAAATCTACTAGGTATTCCCAAGAATCAAGGATGACAGTAACATTTTCTACCATCCCATCAAGCTTTACTGTGGAACTATCAGCAAGCTGCAGGATGGTAGGTGTAGACCGAATGTTTAAGATATTCAAATACTCCATTGTATTCTTGGTCATTACATTGATGGCTGCACCAAGGTCAATCAAAAAATTCTTTACTATCTGGCCATTTATATTTATTTGTAGCACATGACTCCCAGGGTCAGTATATTTTGGAATGACTTCCTTCCCTAACATAATATCTACCAATTGTCCTAGAACATGGATAGTTAGGGGATCATTTTTCGTTCTTCCTGGTTTCTTTAAATAGGCCTCCTTAATGGCTTTTCCATAAATTGGGACATCTTTAATGGCTTGAAAAAGAGGAATTTGAATGTGTACATTCTTCAACTGATCCAAAATATGAAAGACAGGCTCTTCCATAGACTTGGGTGTGGTAATTTGCAATCACTGAGGAAAAGGCGGTGTGGCCTGATGTTGCAGGACAGGCTCCTTAGAGACAATATCTGATACAGGTATATGTTTTGCAGGATCAGTAGGTTGTTCATATGTAGAATCTGGAATCTTTGTTATTACAGGTGGCTGTGGAGTAGGGAGAGTGGTTCCAAACCTGAGATGGATATCATGAATATTCATGGCATAAGCTGGATACTGATTGGTTTCTACAAAATACATAGGTTGTTGTTGCAGCTGCTACTTATTATTAGGATCTGGCAATGGTTGAGCAGGCATAGGGGTTTGTTTTGGAGGCCCAGTATTTGCTGTAGGTGCTGTAGGAGGTGGCATGAGAGCTGGAGGTTGTGGCTGCTGAGATTGCAGGGACCAAGAGGATTGATTTTTCCATTGATGTGGACTTCTCCATTGAGGGTTTTGCTGCCAATTACCTGGAGGTGGGGTCCATTGTCCATATGGTTGTTGCCAACCTCCTTGAGGGAAAACAAGAATCTTGAGATATAGTCTTACAGGATTTCATCCTCCTTTTGTTGAATTCTAAATATATCATCTCCCTTACTACCACTCTTACAATATTCCTTGTATTTCTCAAGGAATTTTGTTTGTATGGCTGCCCAACTATCAACAACACCTCTTCCCAAACTCATGAACCATCTAAGGGCTCCTTCCTTCAAAGTGAAAGGAAACAACTTCAGCCTATGAGCATCTGAAGTGTAATCATAGCTGCGACAGAGGATATCAAACTCAAACAAGAAAGTTTTTGGGTCCTCCGTAACTAGTCCATAGAACTTGGGAAGTAATGAAGAAGGAATATTTTTAATATTATCATTGTCTTGTTGGGAAACAATGGGAAACTCAAAAGCAGGAGGTGGATTAGGTGGATTACGTGCCATATTTGCTTGCTGAAGTATCAGAGCAAATGGATTTTCCTTAGGTTCTTCGTCAGCTGGGTCAAATGGCAATTCAACAAACAGGTTTTCAGGGAGGAACCTTCCCAGAGCGTCTCTTCTTCTATGCATGCAATAGAATGAATGGTGAATTGAAGGAATTTGAAAATTCTTGAATAACAGACTAAGCTACTGCTAACAATGACTTATGACAGGTTCTTAGCTTGACACCATCCCCGACAACGGCGCCAAAAATGGTCGTGCCCGCGAAAGGATATAAAAGTCACAATAAATCCTAACCTGGGAATTGGACATTCTGGCAGGCGACTGGCATGTTCTCATGGTCGTTCATTTACTTTGTCAAACCGGTGAACGCATACTTGAAATGGAGCAACATTGTATGTGCACAAAGAACTGTCTACAGTCACAATTTACTGGAAATAAATGCCTGAAAGGAATTCTACTTATACTACAGTAATGTAATGTGAAGCCTTCTAAATGTAATCAAAACAGAAATCATAACAACTATAACTGAGGAACAAACTGTGAACTGGCCTTATGCTGCATGAACAAACACAGGGATGGATTCCTGATGATGCAGGAACAATATAAGGCTGAGTTTGCATGGAAACTTCAAGAATGAAATCTAACTTATGATCAACAGAAAATAAACGACTAACTAACTAACTACAGATACTTACTAAGTGGGCCCCCTTAGCAAGCATCAACTAATTATGCAAGGAGTGAACTCATAACTTCATCAGCTTTTATTCATAAACTCAAAATGGTATACATTGTTCTGCTCATATAAAAACTAACAAAAAACTCTATCTCTTATCATAATACTAACTCTTACATACTCTGCTCCTCATTATCACACTAATTTTTACATGCTATGCTTGCTCACTCGCACAGGAGGAACACTTATTTATAAGAAAAGAAACTAACTAACTAACTAACTTAACAAAGAAAGACGTGGACATAAATGAATTCTAAAACTGAGGAACATACTTCTCATAAATGAAAACATATCCATTCAACACAATCCAGAGAATTTAGCATTCCACTCTTTCCAAATTAATGATCATTTAAAGTTTCTTCCCAACAACCCGGACAGAGAGTCTTCGTCGAAACAACTTCCTCGACACCGTGCTGCAAATGGACTTTACTGCAAGGCTGAAGTCTATTGCGCTTGACTCGTTCATGCTCCCTTCAACAACCTATGATGCACAAGGTGACAGAGGTGAAAGAAAGCATTCATGGCAAACAACACGATACATTCATTAATCACATATTAAATCTATCCCATCATTCAAAAACCATATGCATTATATCAGTCACTCGGGAAGTCAAAAGAAGGTAATTAATAAGACAAATGGAGATATTTAGGCTGCAGGAATGTAGGAATATATTGCTATAGGATACTACCCATTTTAGATAGAAAGTCTTTTAATAAAAGAGTTAAAACATCCATTAGCAGTAAAAGTAGAGATATTAAAAGTACATCATAATACTTAAATTATGAGCATATCCTGAGCTCATCAATGCTGATCTATTGTCGATGGTGACATTAGGTCCAACATCGATGTGGCTCGAGATTTTCTAGCGTGGTGTGCAACACATCATCCCACCCTAGATTTCCCAGTAGATGCCCCTAGGCGAGATCCTGGTTTATAGGTGAATGTGTTGTCATAGCCACCCAGGTAGAGAAGGAGGTGTTGTGGCAGTGATGATGGGTAGGAGGAGTAGGAGCAGGGTGAGGAGGTTGGAGTGGCTTCACTGAGATCGAGGAGGTGGTGGAGGATGTCTTCCCCTCCACTAGCTACTCATGTTTTATTGGTGCCACCAACTCTTGTAGCATCTAGGGTAGCTCCTCACACTAGCGGTGCAAGATTGAGTGTTCCTCCTCCTGTTGACCCATTTTGGCAGCAAGGGGACCTAGGTATGGCAGTTTTTTATGCTATTTCATTTTAGTATTTCCAAATTTTTATCTCATGTAGACATATATCATGTTTTGGTTTTAGCATCTATACACTTCGTGCTACTGATGGACATTTTGTTTCAATGTTTGTAGTGCATTCTTAGGGATGGACTTGGTTCTTCACCTAATGCATATTAGAGGTGGCCCCTACTATGTCGATCCAGGGGGCAGTCCTAGATAGATATCGGCCAGTGTCAGAGAGACGTCACGTCTACCTTTTCGAGTCGGTATCATGTCTGAGGACTACATATGCGGAGGCATAGGTGGAGATAGTATAGAGGACAACTAATGCTACCACGCTCTAGGGACAATGTGACCAGTTGTCAAGGGAGTTGTAGATGGAACTTGTAAAGCGAGATGTGGCCATGATGAGGGCTGATGTCGCCGAGCAAGCAAGTGATGCCCTTCACAACTATCTCGATGATCTCATAGGATAGCCAAAATTCGTGATCCTAGCAGGTGACCAGCAGCTATAGTAAGAGCTCATCGAGCCCCGCATGTAGATATGCTCCCTCTAGAGAGAGATTAGGGGGATGCACATAGCCTTGTCAGCCTCACACTCACACCACTCTAGATCTATCTCCACTATGCAGCCCCACCATTAGCCACAATAGCAACCGAAGTTGAAGGCTTTCAGGAGCTACATGCTCCAACCATGGAGAGCCTCTTTTTGTACATCAATTTTGTAGTCACGATATATATGTACATATTTGTAGATCTTTTTTGTATAGAAATTCATACACATTCAAAAACCACTCATTTTTTTACAACAGTGGCCCGATACATGTACATGACATTTGATATTATGGAATTGTTAATTTGATGTGTATGTTCCTTTTCTTCATGTATACATTGATGCTATGGACTTTATATATGTGTATCATGGATGTATGTTTACATTAGATTCTATCATGATTTAATGAGTACACATGGATGTATGTTAACTAAATACAATAATGATCTAATTTCCAAAAAATATGTAATTTAATGCATGGATACATAGCATAGTAAAACACATGTATGTATGTCTCTCTCTCACACACACGGTCATATCATAACACATAAATTTTTCATAATGTGCTAATGAATAATGTCAATATATGTAATGCTACGACCCTTAAAGAGTGAACACTACACATGACACATTGGAAACTATGCATAGTATCAACAAAGATGCATTGCATTAATAGGTTCTTTTAGAGGCGTCCCATCCATAGATAATAATCCATAGGCACCCAAACCATACATGAAGATAACAATGAAAGGGCACAAACAATTAGGACTAAATTTTCCCCTTTGATCAGATAGTGCATTTACATTTCTCTGATTCTCATAGAGAACTAGGTCACCTACCTTGAAAGTTCTAGGAAGTACACTTTGATTGTATTATCTGGATAATGATTGTTGATAAGATTTAATATGATCAAAGGCCTATAATCGGCCCTCATCGAGCATCTCTAGTTTTTGTAAATGATTAGCTTGATAAGTTTCATCATCAACTAACCCTTTAAGGGAAACCCACAAAGATGCAATTTTCAATTCTAAAGGCATAATAACTTTAGAACCATACACAAGGTTATAAGGTGTTGTTCCCATTGTCGTATGAACACTTGTGCGATATACCCATAAAGCATACATTAATTGAACATTCCAATCCTTACCATATTTATTTACTATTTTGTGAAGAATGATATCAAGATTCTTATTAGATGCTTCTGCTTGGCCATTAGATTGAGGATAATATGGTGTAGAAAATCTATGTTGTATGTGAAATTTATCTAGGAATTTCTTTACTTCCTTGTTCTTGAGTGACATACCATTGTCAAAAACAAGTTTAGAAGAAAATCCAAAATGAGAAATGATGTTTTTTAGAAGAAAGGTACAAATAGCTTCAACATTCATAGATCGAAGTGAGATGGCTTCGACCCACTTCATGAAGTAATCCATAGCAGTAATGATAAAGGTGTGTCCTTTAGATAAAGGAGGTGATATTTTTTTGATAATATCCAACCCCCACTTCGCAAATGGCCAAGGAGAAGTCTAGTTGTGTAACTCTTGTGTAATTGCATGAATAAGATGACTATGTTGTTGACATTGTGAGAACTTCTTAACAAAGTCAAAGAAATCTTGAGCTCCATTGTTTTCCAAATGTACCCCATGTGTATCAATTCCCTCACTAAGGATTTACTGCCAAAGTGTTGACCCACATAACCTCAATGGGATTCTTTAAGAGCAAGGGTTATTTTCACCTTGGTGAGACATCTAAGAAACAAGCTGTTATAAGATTTTTGATAGAGAACATTTGATAAGACAACATAACATACAAAAAGATTTCATATATGAGTGCTATCATTTTTCATCACATCATCAGGAAAATTCCCAGTCTTTAGGTAATTGTAGATGTTAGAGAACCACTCTTCTGAGTCTACATGAGAACACACAAAATCATTGGACTCAGGTTGATAAAAAATAGCAGGAAACCAAAGGACCTAAACCATGAAGTGGTATTTTTTTGTATCATCATCTGAAGGTACCAAGAAGGCATAACTCACCATGGCATCTGCATGTTGATTTTCCCTCCTAGGGATGTTGTCTATTGTGAAAGAGGAGAACTGATTAAGTAAGGACAAAGAAAGGTATCAATATCAAGGCAACTTGCTTTGCTTAGCCTGATAAGTTGCCATGATCTAGTTCACAATAAGCTCAAAGTCACCAAGTATACATAGATTTTTTATCCTTAGTGCGATCATGAAACACAAGCGAGCAATGAGGGATTCGTACTCAGCAATGTTGGTACAAGGAAAGTCCAATCAAAAGGAGAGAGGGACTAGCTTACCTTCAGGCGATATTAGATCCACACTTGCTTCAGAGCCTATTTGACATCTCGACCCATCAAAGTACATTTTCCATTCGAGGTCATGATTGATTAAAAAATGTTCTCATCATGAAATAAGTCCAAGCTTGGAAAGGAGCAAGATGAGGGAGTTTCTTCCAATTGATCGACAATCGCTTGACCCTTTATAGAATTCTGAGTAATAAAATTTATGTTAAACTCAAAGAGCAACATCACCCATATTTCTAACCTCCCAACAAGGGCAACACTAGAGAACAAATGTTATAGGATATCACTTTTTACAATAATGTGTGTCTCAACATGAAGAAGGTAGTGCCTTAGCTTCTACATTGCAAATATGAGAGCAGGACATTGCTTCTCCATCGATGAATAATGGGTTTCATAATTAACCAGGACACAAGTAATGTAATAGACCACTCTCTATTTCCTGACATCATCATACTAAGCGAGCAAAGCTGCTAAAGGGTATGGTGATGCAGCAAGCTAGAGCAAAAAGAGCATATCCCACATAGCCAACATTAACATGGGAGGATTGGCCAAATAGGTTTTTATTGACTCAAAATCCTTCTAGCACTCTTCATCCCATACAAAACGAACATCCTTTTTCAATAAGTGAGTGAAAGGAAGGGTACAATTAGCCAACTGAGATATGAATCTGTGAATTGTCTGAATCTTCCCTTGTTAACTTTGCAACTTAGTAATATTCCTCGGTGGAGGCATTTTAACAATCGCATCAATCTTATTTATGTCGACTTCAATTCCACGATGAGAGACTATAAATCCCAAAAATTTTCCTACATCTATAGACTGAAGACACACTTAAGAGGATTAACCATCATATTATAGAGTTGAAGCCTTTCAAAAATAAGAAAAAGGTTTTTGACATAATCTTGATGGTTTATAGATTTCACCAAGATATCATCAACGTAATCTTCTATAATTTTGTGAATGAAATCATGAAATATTAGGGTCATTGCTCGCTAGTAAGTTGGTCCTCCATTCTTTAACCCTAAGGGCATGACCAAATAACAGAAGGTACCCTAAGGGGTAGTGAAGGTTGTCTTATACTGAATTTCTAGGCTAATACAGATTTGATTGTAACCCGAGAAACCATCCATGAAAGATAACAAGGCATGGTCTACAGTCGAGTCCACAATCATATCTATAGTAGGTAACCAAAAATCATCCTTCAGAGAAGCTTTATTAAGATCACAAAAAAAATAATGCATATACAAATACGATCATTAGGTTT
Organism: Sequoia sempervirens; assembly: GCA_007258455.2. NCBI lineage: Eukaryota > Viridiplantae > Streptophyta > Pinopsida > Cupressales > Cupressaceae > Sequoia > Sequoia sempervirens. Next base: position 49,742,834 of record VDFB02047144.1, on the reverse strand, counting down.
ACTAAACACAACAATATTCAAAATCCAAGGGGAATAGTTGATTGGATGGATAAAGCTCACTTTCAATAGCTTCTCTATCTTAGTCTTAACCAACAATGTGACCTTGGGATTAATCTTTCAGATTTTTTGCTTAACTGGCTTGGCATCGAGACATAAGACAATATTGTGAACCACTATAGACTCATCAATACTAGGCATGTCCTCATACATCTAAGCAAATATATTAGGGTGAGAATGTAGAAGATCAAAGTGCTCCTTAGCTTCCTTAGAAGAAAGGAACTTCCCAATCTTTATCACCTTTTCAAAGGACTTAGGGTCCATAGAGACTTCAATAGTATCTCCCTTAACAAGAGAATTGTGGTTCCATGATGCGATATTGGACCAACATTATACAAATTAGCTAAAGGGTCCTCATCAATAGTCAAGACATATTCCCCAAAATATGCCTATTTATTCAGACGATATGGGAATTGTCTCTTATGCTAAAAAGGAAGCAAAGAGGAGTAGGCACCTAGGCATTCCTTGAGTGCTTCACCCGAAGGGAAAACATCTAAAGGAACCTTTTCAACCTACACCCTCTCCTCTATCAATTCAAGGTGAACTAGGCTACTTGCAGTTCGACTAAAATCATGTTAATGTTCCACCAAGGTTTCTACTTAGATTGTTTGATAGAGCATCCCAAACCCAGATAGCACTTACGAGGCTTAAACTATATAGGGAATTAGATTCCTTCCTCAATACGTAAAAAGGCCTTTTCTAGCACAACCATACTAAGAAGCAAGTTTATATCTGAAACCATAATGAGTTTGTAAGACCTCAGAAGCCAGTGGTTCTTGTGTTGTAGAAAAATGACGCTTTATCATTTTCATAGCCTTTTAGGTCTTTCTTCATGATGTTTGGTCCATTTTTCTTTGATTTAATGTTGTAATGTGGCTTAAACATTCACATTATGTCTTTAAAATGCAGATAATGCCATCTTGTGAAGGTGTTGTGAAGTGTTGTAAAATATTTCTGCACTTTTCTATATTCTATTCATTACAATTCACCTAAAAATTATCTTTTCATCACTTATCAATCCTCTTTTGAAGTGTTGTAAAGTCTTGTAACAAGATTTCATGCTTTTCTAGGCATAATTTTACTATTTACACCTTTCTTATGCTTTATTTTGACCCATTTATGCCCTTATAAGGCTTAATTAAGTGTATTTTTTCATGTAAACCCAACAAAAAATAGTAAGTGCAAGATAATCCCTTACTCCCACTTTCAAATCTAAGGTGGGACCCACTCTCCATGGGTGGCGAATGAGTCCCTCTTGGCTGCAAATTCAAAATAATTCAAATTTTCTTTCAGGTTTTTATTCAAAATTACTTGATGTCAGCCTATGATGAGGTATCATTGGGCTACTAAGGGACAAGTTTGTATAGATAAGTGTTTTTTTCCTCATTTTACATCTCCTAACAAATTCAAGCAATCTTCTCATTCATTAAGCATTCAAATCATATTTGAGCAATTTGCATCATTTAATCAAGCATCAATCAAGCATTTTGGAGCAGCCATTGACATATCTTCATATTTTGAGCATCAAAGCTATAGTAAGTTTATGACATTTGCATGTTATCTATTTATCATACTCTTTTCACTTCATTTCATTGTTTAGGGTTTGATTACCAAAGTGGGGTTTGACTAAGGAAAACCCCTATTCTCTAACCCTCAACCATTTTCCCCCTCTTGCATGTGTATTTTTAGACTTGTGCATGCAGATTTTACAAGCATTTAGGTGTTGAAAGGTGGTCAACAAGTCAACAAATTGTTTCAAGTCAAATCAATCATGTTTCAAGCTTGCAAAATCTTGAAATTCTATCTGTTTTCTGCAAAATTAACTTCGTCAACCCGACAAGCAGACAACCCCATATCTGGTGCTATAAAATTGGATCTTGATTTCTCAAAATTTTGGTAGAGGACTGATTCACCATTAGTGGAAAATGAGTCCTGCCTTAAGGTTGGAAATCCAAATTTTGTCAGATTCCAGATCCTGACACTCAGAAACAAACTTTCAACATTTTCATCAAAAGGAGGACTGATTCGTCATCAGTGGCGAATGAGTCCCACTGGTGATTTTCAGCTATCTTTGTCAGCATTTAGAATATTCCAAAATCTTCATCAAACCTCTAGGTGCACTCTGAATCATCCTTCCTCTTTTTTTTTTGCATTTTGTTCATACTTAGTTCATGTTTTCATATCACATTGTGTTTTCCAACATTGCGTAATTCTTAGATTTTGCATTCATAATCAGACAAATAGTCATTCAATTGCACATAGATCATTCCATTTAGTCTAAATAACATCATACATTGCATAATTTGATTGAACCATCATTTATTTTGCATGAGGTTTATCTCTCTCCTCTTAGGTGAAACATCCTAAGAGTGCAAGGGTAGCCTATAAGCCTCATGCCCAAAAATATATGGTTAATTTTGGTGAACCCACATATTGAGCACTTTATCTTTCTTCTTTCCATTACATCTTGCATTCTAGATTTCATATGCATTAACATTCAATTAGGGTATTGTATTGTTTTTGCATTCTAGGGTTTTTGAAATTGCATTAGTGAAAGACTCATTTAGATTTCATTTTTGCATTGCATCTCATTGAAAAAATTGAAAAACTGCATCTGCATCCTTCATTGGCATCTAAGAAGCATTAAAATCACTTCAAATTTTCTGAAAAATTTAAAAAAGTCTCATAGCTGGACTCATTCACCACCTAGGGCGAATCAATCCACCTGCACATTTCATACTACATTTTCAAGCATTTTTATGGGTAATTACTGCATTTTTGTTCTTTGTTGTTATTTCTCTTTTTCAATTTCTAGAATTCCTATTATTTTCATTTTGCACTCCTAGATTACATTGCAGTTGCATTCACCCCATCTTTTGTGGTACTTGTATGAGTGTTTGGTGCCCCATTGATAATACTTTAGTGAGATGAAGTTCTAGACTCATGGCTTCCCACGATAGCACTTTCGTTGTGGACCTTGGAATTTCAAGAGATCCTACTCCTAGTATAGACAATGGTGCATTAGGCATGGACAATACCACTTCTATTCCCTCACCTTTCCATCCAATGAATGTTGACACACAAAAAAATTTCATTCAACAAGAAAAATTCATTAGTATTCATGAGGATTTGGCACACTTACAGCAAGACTTATCCCTTGAAAACGTTTCCACAACTGCTATACCTGCAATAGAAAACCTTCATCATCTGATTGAAAGTGGTGATGGATTACAAGTTATGAAAAGAATTACTGAGATATACAATAGACATGTTCCTAATACTTCCCAATCCGCAAACACTATTGTGAGCCAAGGAGGACCTCACATTCCTGCCCCTTCAACCATAGCATCCATACCAACGTATACCACTCCTCAGGTTACAACAAATATGCAACAAGTTAGTCATGTGGCTCCTTCTTTCAGTATTCCAACTAGTATTCCTAGTTCTTTTGTGGCATCGAACATTCCTTCTTCCACCTTCACCCCTCTTAGTGCCCCTTTCACTTCCCCTAACATTACATACACTCCATCACCATTTTCTCTTCCACCCCATACCACTTACACCAATCCCATCATTACACAACTCCTTAACACCATTTCATCCATGCAACAACAAATTTCCACAATTAGCCAAAGTCAAATGGTCCACCTACATATCATGTTCATAGTAGTCCATTATCCTTAGATATCTTACACACACAGATGCCACAAGGAATAAAATTGCCTAGGTTTGAGAAATATGGAGATAAAGGAGACCCTAATAATCATGTCAACACTTATACAACCTTGTGCAGTGATTCTGTCATGGATGATAAGCTGTTAGCCAAACTTTTTCCTAGGACCATGAAGGACACTGCATTGGAGTGGTTTCCAACCTTACCTAATCATTCAATCTGATCATTTAATGAACTTGTGGATCCTTTCATAAGTCATTTTCAAGTTCATATGACCCCTAAAATGACAATGGCTGATTTAATGCGATGTAGAAAAAATGTTGATGAAAAAGTAAATGACTTCATTTCGTGTTATCAGTCGTTATATTCTCAAGTTGATGTCAAAATTCCTGATTCACATCTGCAAAAGATGTTTATCAAAAATTTGCACGCCCATCTTTAGGATAAGTTAACTATGATGAAATTTCCTTTGTTTATGAATTTATGCACAAACCTTTGTGAATATCATAACTTGGTTTCAAATTGTGATTCAAAGTCCACTTCTAACCAAGCTGAGAAATCTGAGCAAAACAACCAAAACAATGCACAAAACTTTAGAAAACCAAATAGAGGATTTTTATAGTTCAATCTACCTTCTCCACAACCAACCCAACCTATTCAAAGTCAAGTGGTCATTGTTAAAGCAGCAGTGCCCTATTCCTATGGGGACCCGAAGAGAGAATTTACTCCCTTACCTGATACCCTCCATAATACGATGAACCAATTGCTCCAACAACAAATGATAACTTTTCCTACCATTAAGCCACTTGATACAACCAAACCTTTACCACCCACCTTTAAACCAAATGCTTATTGCCATTTTCATTGCCAAAATGGCCATGACACTGAACAATGTAAGCATCTCAAACACTTAGTTCAAGACCTCATTGATTCGGGTCATTTGTCCATTGCAGGTGTCAATGATCTAGGCAATAAATTTGTTGCACCCCCTAATAAAAATTTACAAATTTTCACTAACCCCATGTCGAAACATAATATTTCATTTGTTAAGTCTAGTGAACCTTCAAACAAGTGTGATGTAATGAATTTTGATACAAATACTGAACAACATGATCTTATTCTGAATGTTGTTCTTTTCAATCCTATGGATGATTTTGTGGGTATGATAGAAATTATCCCTCGTAAGGGCACAACCAAAAAATATCTTTATATTACTTTTTCTTTTCATGATATACTTAAATTTTTTCATGATGGTCCTCTTTACATAGCCGGCCGAATCTATAATAAGCCTACCATTGAGATATTAATAGATCCCACCTGTGGCGAGAATGTGATCATGGAAGGGTTTTTAGTATTACATGATATTTATCAAGATGATTATAATAAACCAACTAGATGGATTAAAACACATACTAGTTTTGTGTGCCCTACGATTAGATTGATTGTACTCCCCTTACAAATAGGGCCCAAAAATTTGGAGGTAACATTTTCTATGATTCCATAATCAAACCAATTTCATCTACGGCTGGGTCATCCTTAGCTCCACTCGATGAAAGCAGTCCCCTCAATTCTTCACAAATGTTCAAAGTTTCCACATGGCAATGAAATGTTTACCATACACCATAGTGGCTTTAATCCATTATCCTCTAAAGGTAATTTTTCCCTAGAAGCCTTTTGGCCTGAACCTTATATGGAACACATCACCCCCCATAAATATTTCTTTTTCATTGCCTATCAAAAGTTCAAAGCAAAATGAATAGCCAAATTATCTCTTCGTAACATGTTCTTGTCCACTTCCACTCCTCCTATCCTAGATGAAACCATGCTTTAGCCTGAGTCTGACATTGAACAAACAAAACAACCCCTTGAGCACTCAACCAAAGACACTTCCCTGCCATTGTTTAAATGACCAAGAGAAAATGAAACCAATCCTGTCTTGCCTCCTCACATTAAGCAAGTGTATAAAGTCAAGGAGAAAGTGATTGACCCATCTTCTTCAATTTATTCCATTCTTCCCCCTCCGAAAGAAAAGGAACCTATGATGGATCAACCCACTCTTACACCTCAAAAAATTCAAAATAAAATTAAATGCAACCACGATGCTAGGGAGCATAGGTGTCGTCGTCATCTCCTTGCTTGCCAGTCTCGAATGGAAGAAAAAAAAGAAAACAAACCTCCACCTTTGACAAAAGCAATAGAGGACCACCCTCTTTCCCTAACCTGCCACAAGATAGTACAATTTAACCCTAACAACTAAATGAACCAATCCAACAACCACAAATTTTGATACATCCTTCCTTAGAAATAACCCTTCATCCTCCTATTGTAATCAATCTTGATGATGATGATGATGATGATGATGATGAGGAAATCACAGAAAAAGATGAAGAAGTGCATAACAATTAAAATTATTTATTTTCTTCTACCATTAGCTTAAATGATAAATCTTCTCAACCAAGTGAGGAATCTAGCACATCTCCTAGCTCGGCACTTTCAATTCTTCTTTTGGATAGTCAACACCCTCGCAATACACTAAACATGATTGGGAGGTGGATGACTTGTTAGATGGTTAACTTGCATTCGCCCTACTAGCCTTTTATATTTATTTTCCTTTTTCTTTTTCCTTTTTCTTTGAATGTATGTGTGTATTGTGTTCCCCTATATCATGTGTTTGATGTTCTCTCTCTTTGTACACTTCCTCTATTTGCACCTCTATTCTTCTATATGTTGTGCATTTCCTTTTTCACTTTTTTTTTGCGTTTTCCTTTTGGGGATGACACAAAACGTAGAGATGCCCTATGTCTCTTCCATGTTGACCCAAAAGGTCATTTTTCTCTTTTTTTTTCACTTGTGTTTTCCTTTTGGGGATGACGCAAAGCATTTAGATGCCCTATGTTTCTTCCATGTTGACCCAAAAGGTCCCTTTTCCTTTTCTTTTTTTTATATTTTCTTATGTTTTTCCTTTCGAGGATTGTGTTGTAGAAAAAAGGACCCTTTGCTTGACATGAGATTAATTCATGATAAAATAGTCTTAATGAGACCTTGATTTAGGTGTTGTGAGGCATTTTATGCATCCACACTTTGTCTTGGACCTTTGCAAACTAAATAAAATTCTTTTAATGATGTCTTGTGAAGGTGTTGTGAACTCTTGTAAAACATTTCCACACTCTTCTAGACTCTTTTTATTATAATTCATTTAAATATTCCTTTCTATTCATTATTAAGTCCTATTTTAAAGTGTTGTAAAGTCTTCTAACTAGATTTCACGCTTTTCTAGGCACAATCTCCTTATTTACACCTTTTTTATGACTTAATTGACCCCTTTATTCCCTCACATGACTTAATTAAGTGTATCTTTGATGTAAACCCGAAAAAAAATATTAAATGCAAGATTATTCCCAACACCCAATTTTGAGTCCAAGGTGGGACCCATTCAACATGGATGGTGAATGAGTCCTTGGCTCTAATTTCAAAATATTTTAAATTTCTTTTCGGGTTTTTATTTAAAAATCACTTGATGTCAGTTTGTGATGAGGTATGAATGATTAATAAGGCACAAGTTATTATAAATAAGTGTTTTTCCCCTCATTTTTACTTCTTCCATAATATCAACTCATTTTTACATCTCTCATCATTAATCTTCTCATCCAAGTCAAGCAACTTAGGGTTTTGTCATTGCAAGTCATTGAGAAAGATTCTAAGGACATTTAAGGGCTAAATCTTCCTCCATTGTTGAAGAAATTCAAGATCAATCATCATGGCAAGGTAATCTACTCCATTATTGCATGTTTTATTCACTTATTTCATCATTTTGGTTTAATTACCTAAATGGGGTTTGACCAAGGCAAACCCCCATGCCCTAACAATCAACAAGTCTCTCTTTTGTCTTGTTTGTATGTAGATTTAGGTCTCTTGGAAGCTTGAAGAGAATTGAAGATCAAGTTGCAAAGTCATTCAAGTCATCTCTTCATCATTTAAGTCAAAATATCAACAAAAAGTCACTTTTGGACCCAAATCCGGCAATTTCAAAAGCAAACACTTGTAGGAAGCCAAAATGCAAACCGGGAGCTCCAGAATCAACCTTTGAATATTCAAAAATTCAAAATTTGACTGATTCACCATGGATGGTGAATGAGTCCCACTCTAGGGTCAATTTTTGGTTTTCTGCATTTTTGGATACCCTTTTGTCTGAAACGGGCTCCAATACAATTTGATAGAACTGGGACTTATTCACCCAAAAAGGTGAATGAGTCCCACCAGGCCTAAATTTCAGCATCAAAAACATTCTAGAATTAATTTCCATTCCTCATCCATATCTCAGGTGAACACTTTCAAGTTTCATTCATTTCTGTTAAGTTTTGCATTCATATCTAGTTCATTTCTACATAACATAATGTGTTTTCAAACAATACATGTTTCTTAGATTTTACATTCATATTTGACCAATTTCATAGATTACTTGCATTTAGAACAATTCACTTAGTCCTAATTACATCATATATAATCTAATTTGAATGAATATTTAGCATTTTTGGATCTAATCTCTCGCCTTTTAGGTGAAAAACCCTATAAGAGCAAGAGAAATACATAGACCCCAAAAATCCATGTTTCAGGGATGACGCAAGGCATTGAGACTGAAATGTCTCCTTCATGTTGACCCAAAAGCTTTTCCTTTTCTTTTTCCTTTTCGTTTTCTTTTCACTTATGTTTCTCCTTTTGGGGACAATGCAAAGCATTGAGACCGCAATGTCTCTTCCATGTTGACCCAAAATGGATCTTATTTTTCTTTTTTTTCACTCTCTTTGTGTTATTCTTCCAATTCTATGTGGTTTGGGGAATGATGACAGTTCTGAGCTCTTTAATAAAAACATTGAAGAAACAAACATACTGACCCCAAATCCATAGATCCCTTGTGTGTTTGGTGTGTTCCTTTCTAGGGGGCAACTCCCTTTCTTTTGTTCTCTTCTTTGTTTACATGAAGCAACCTTACTCGAAAACATATGACTTGGCATAGAGTCTTTCCAAGTTGGATGTCATGTCTTGTTTTCTTTTTGCATTTTCTTTCATTTGCTACTTTAAAGTAATCACTCATAGAATGGTGTGTAGCAATTCCTTTAAAGTGGGGGCAGTACATTAGCATAATTTCATTTGCATTCTTGGTTCTTAGTGTAGCCTTGTTGTTTCATATGATGCTTTTGTCACTTTGTGGATGACATTGGGTGTGATGTCCTTCATAAGTGTGATATATCTTAGCACATTACATTCCTCTTAATGGCCTGATGCGATGCACTGCATCCCCTAAGTTGTGAATATTTTATTCTTTTATTGGTCCTCTCTTGGAGACATTAGACACAATGTTCACTAAGTGATAGACCTTGCATGAACTTAACAAGACTTCTTTGAACATATAATTATACATGTTACATTTTTTTATTTTTCATTTTTTCCACCTTGCATAATGCAGCTTGCATGCCTATCGTACCATCCTCTTTGTTCATGGGTTCTAAGCATATGAAGCTTTACTTATCTCATGAATCACGAACCAAAATTTTCCTTTGTGGCACCTTGTTAAAGTTATCAGGAGGTATAACTTTGATATGGTTGAGCGGGAAGACCATTCAGCGACACGACTTTCCCCATAGCCACCTTTGTGTTTGTGAGTGCATACAAACTAGCATATGTACTTCACCTTTTTGGGTCTTCTCACCCGACAGACCATCATGAGTTATGTTGCTCCAAAGTGAGTATGCATTCTCTTTTTCAAACAATCAGCCTAGATCTAATCCACAACTAGTTGGACAGACGATCGAAGCTTAATCTAATCCCTTCATTTCAACACATATGTTCCTTTGTTCTTATGTTTAGTTTTCCATGGGATCTTCATCATGGGGGCTTGATCATCCCTCTTGATTGTTGTCATTCCATCTTGCTAACATAAGTGCATTTGGATCCTTCTCGATATTCATGGCTACTTTATGAGTTTGAAGCAAGTTCATCCTCTCACTAAAGTGGGGGCTAAATGTTCCATAGAAAAATGGACCCTTGTCATTTTCATGGACTTTTAGGTCTTTCTTTATGATGCTTGGTCCATTTTTTTTATTTAATGTTGTGATGTGGCTTAAACATTCACATTAGGTCCTTAAAATGCAAATAATGGCATCTTGTGAAGGTGTTGTGAAGTGTTGAAAACATTTCTACACATTTCTAGACTCTATTCATTATAATTCACCTCAAAATCACCTTTTCATTACTTATCAAGTCCTATTTTGAAGTGTTGTAAAGCCTTGTAACAAGATTTCACACTTTTCTAGGCATAATTTCACTATTTACACCTTTCTTATGCTTTATTTGACCCCTTTATGCCCTTTTAAGGCTTAATTAAGTGTATTTTTGAATGAAAACTTGACAAACAACATTAAATTAGGGATAATTCTTGACACCCACTTTCAAATCCAAGGTGGGACCCATTCGCCATGGGTGGCGAATGAGTCCCTCTTGGCTCCAAATTCAAAATAATTCAAATTTTCTTTCAGGTTTTTATTCAAAATTACTTGATGTCAGCCTATGATGAGGTATCATTAGGTTAGTAAGGAACAAGTGTGTATAAATAAGTGTTTTTCTCCTCATTTTACATCTCCTAACACATTGAAGCAATCTTCTCATTCATTAAGCATTCAAATCATATTTGAGCACTTTGCATCATTTAATCAATCATCAATCAAGAATTTTTGAGTAGCCATTGATATATCTTCATATTTTGAGCATCAAAGGTGTGGTAAGTTAATGAGATATGAATGCTATCTATTTATCACACTCTTTTCACTTCATTTCATTACTTAGTGTTTGATTACCAAAGTGGGGTTTGACCAAGGCAAACCCATATTCTCTAACCCTCAACCATTTCCCCCCTCTTGCATGTATATTTGTAGACTTGTGTATGCAGATTTGACAAGAATTTAGGTGTTGAAAGATGGTCAACAAGTCAACAAAGTGTTTCAAGTCAAATGAATCGTATTTCAAAATTGGAGAAGACATTTTGTCTATTTTCTGCAGAATTAATTTCGTCAGCCCAACAAGTAGACAACCTTAGATCTCATGCTACATAATTGGTTCCTGATTTCTCAGAATTTTGGGATAGGAATTATTTGCCATTAGTGGTGAATGAGTCCCACCTTAAGGTTGGAAATCCAGATTTTTTCAGATTTTGGATCCCGACACTCAGAAACTAGCTTTCAACAGTTTTCATCAGAGCATGACTAGTTAGCCATCAATGGCGAATGAGTCCCACTGGTGATTTTTAGTGATCTCTGTTAGCATTCCGAATATTCCAGAATCTTCATTAGACCTCCAAGTGCACTCTAAATCAGCCTTCTTCTTTTCTATTTTGCATTTTGTTCATACTTAGTTCATGTTTGCATATCACATTGTGTTTTATAACATTGTGTAATTCTTAGATTTTGCATTCATAATCAGTCAAATAGTTCATTCAATTGCACTTAGATCATTCCATTTAGTCTAAATAACATCATACATTGCATAATTTGAGTGAACCATCATTGATTTTGCATGAGGTATATCTCTCTCCTTTTAGGTGAAACATCTTAAGAGTGCAAGGGTAGCCTAGAACCCTCATGCCCAAAAATCTATGGTTTAGTTCCATGTAGAGAGCCTCATTCTGCCAATGAACATTAAATTCGTCTACTAGAGCACAACCATCTCATTTACCTAATTCACAAACATTAACCTCCTTAGCAAGAGCGGGATTATCCTCTTCCATATGGGAGTGATTGGTCTCCTGAATAGGATCACAACTTTCTTCCCCAAAGGGAGTGTTATCTTCTTCTTTATCAGAGGTATTTGATGTTATTGGAAGATTTAAATGATCAAGGCTCACTTTGTATTCCCCTATGAATAATTCAAAGAAGTCCAAGAATCCCCAATCATCACCAAGAAATGCATTAGATTCAAAAGTATATGGGGAAGGCTTTGGACTTTTTTCTTTAGGCAGTTCTTCTTTAGCGGTATTCACTCTAGGGACAACCTCCACTAAGGGAATTGTTGATGTGTTTTTTATGTACTTCTCAACACAGGCAGTGCGTAGGTGTACTACCTCTCTTAAAAGACAATCTTCCACAATCAGATTGCATAACACTATCCCAAGGTCTCTAATGTCAGGTCTTGAAAGTGCTTGGAGTACCTTAGTTGTTTGATGTGATTTGCTGGAATCACAAGGCAGACTTATGGATGAGTTAAAAAGCATGGGAAGTTGGGTCTTGAAATGGAGTTGCTAATATGGAGAAGTTGTTGTGCATTTGTTGTAGGTTCAAACAGCAGTCTCAAACTCCATTTTTACAATGGATTTAGCTTTACAATGTGCAATGAACCTTTCCTAAGGTACTTATTAAAAAAAAAAGAAAAAATGGCAGGGAAGAGATAAGGTTCCCAGATCTGCAACTAACTATGAATAGTGATAATGGAGTTCCTGCAATAGACAGCTTCCTGGAAACAATATTCCACTAAACCAGAAATCTCAAAGTCTCATGGAATTTGTGCTATCTTCTAAGGTCTGTGAATATTTCGTCTTTCATTCACCATATGCATGCATGAACAAAGATGAAAGTTTGGAGCAGCTTTGAATTTAAGCCCAGACTAACTTTACACAGCTATCTACCATCAACAAACAACAAAAAGTATGGACTAAGAAGGCATCTACACAGTAGGAATTTTCATAACCACAAAACAGCATTTCTAAAATCTATAAAAGCAAGAATACAACTAACTAGGACAGCAATACGAATCTAAGTCCAACATCTAACAATGGAGTTTGAATCATGTAACATGTAAGAAACTCATAAAATGCACCAAGTCAATGTATTTTCATTATAAATTTTTGTAGCATGTATTTACAAAAACTCAACTCTCTTTGCAAATGAGAGGAGAGCCCTATTTATAGTGCCCCAAAATTCAAATGAATGGCCAAGATTGATTATCATTGTGTGGCCAAGATTCATTACAAAATAGGGTTTCACCAACCCTCAATATATTACAATTTAAAAACAACATTTTGTCCCCTTCCCTATTTTGTCTTCTAATGACGACACTGTAGTATTTTGTCTTTTTGCTGATTGATGTTTTATTGTAGCTACTCTTTAGGGAGCTCTTTATCATTAATAGGGTTGTCCTCCTGCCTCTTCGATGCTGTATATTCTATGAACTTCAGGATGACCGGCTAGATCTTGTCCACCTCAATGATCTCATACCGCAACACTTGGTAGCTCCACTCCTTCGCATTATCTTCTAACCTCTTCCAGTCCTCATCATACTTTGTACCTTGATCCCTAAATAGTTATGATTGATCGAAGGAACGAGCAACAAAACTCATGAACTCTACCATCATTTGATTAGACATCCTGTCCTCCATCTTCTTCTGGAAGTAAGGTTTTACCTTCTAAGGTTTTACCTTCTCCAAATCCATCTGTACTATGGGCATGTTGTACTCCGTCATTAGTTTGAGGTATTGAGCACATTCCGCTCTGATTTCTTTGATCCATTCAATATCCGGATCCACTTTGCTCATTATTTGTTTTAACCTTTCCTTCCGATTGTCAAAGTCTCGCCGCCATATATCCATCAACCAATGATCATCCTTGTTGAACGCAAGCTCCTTTTCCCATGTGGATTTTGGTAACTAGAGGATAGCCTCGATATTTGGAAAGGTGGAGTCATATGTTGTACAGAAGTCGATGCAGAGCTTCCTCGTGCCTTCCAAAGATTGCTACAGATCCAAGAACTTGTTGGCTATCCGAACAGCCTGGCTAATTCCCATGTTCCTGACATATAGGACCTATCAGAATCAGCTCTCCGTAGTCCTTTCCAAGTTCTTCCTCTTTTCCATCTTATCAATTTGTTCTTTGGACAGTAGCTAGGGTGGAGCCATGGACATGGTAGGGAGGTCATCCACCAAAGACCATTGCTGAATGTAATCCATCAAAGTAGCCACCTGTGCTTTAAGCTCATCTTTTGAGATCTTGTCCTACTTTATCAAGTGCACCACCATGGCCACTGACTCCTCAAGATGCCCTACCTTCTGTTCTCTAGTTGCGGTTCCTAGATCCATGGTGGAAATGTTGTAAGTTATCCCTTCCTAACCTACCACGAGCGTGGCTATTTGTACATCTCGAGACTCGAAGGCGTCCATTGTTACCTTGGATCTAACCTTAGGCCTCTTTTCCTTCTTTGTTATAATCTGAGCTCGGGCTAAGATAGCCTCTAGTCTCGCCCTCAGGTCCTTTAGTACAAGAGTTTTTCTTTTGAGCGGTTTCTCTAACCATTCAGGCACGACATACTTTCCCTTAGGTGATTCACGATCCTTCTCGGTCAAGGCTTTTGTTTCCTTATCTTTTGGGGCCCTTTCTTCCCCCTTTGTAGTATCTCCTTCTTCCTCATCAGAATCCTGGACGAACACAAGGCATTTAATAGTAGGCTTGGCAGATAATTGTTGCAGGGGACATTCTTTCTCTTCTATCTCCTCCCCTTCCTTTCTCTTAGTTTATTCAACCTCATGCACATGTTCCTTGAATTGCTTGATTTTGGGGCCCTTGACAGTTTGATCCTCCCCCTTAGGTTTATCTTCTTGCTGCTATCCTTCTTCTACAAGGAGCGACCTTTCTGCCTTCCCCTTAGTATCTTTCAGCTGCCGGGCCATTTCTTCCTCTAGGTCATCGTCGAAGGTCTACACAATGATCCTACCACCAACATCATCTTCCTCATCTCCGCTCTCTGAGGAGCCAGTTCATTCTTCTTTGTAGGCCACCCTGTCAATAGTGCGAAGTTCATACTCAGGGTGCTCATGGTATTCATTGGCCTCCTCTTCAAAGGGCTTTGAGGCCTCTTTTTCTCACCTCTCCCACTCCTCGGAGATTAACATGGTGGCTTTCATAGCCAGTGGCCCTGTCGGCGGTTGTGAAGGCTGAGCAGTAGCGAGTACTTGTGCAAGGGCCTCTTGAAGAGTGGGATCCATAAGGATCTAGGAGAGCTCAGGGGGGAGATTTTGCATATGTTTGGAGAGGGTCTCAGGCACGGTGGGAGCGGGTATTGGTGCAACCACTGTAGGTAAGGGGAGTGACGTGGTGGGTGACATGGCAGTGGAGGAAAGAGGAGTAGTCATGGTAGAGGAGGAGTCAATTACAATCATAGTCTCGGTTGGCGGGGAAGGGGCAAGATGGACAGATATGTCCACTGCCGGCGAGGATGTGATGACCATAGCCAGAGAGGTAGATGGTGGGGCAGCCAAAGTAGGGAGAGCCAAAACAGGTTTGATTTGATCAGTATCTTTTGCTTCCTCTTCTTAGATTAAGGGCTACTCAGTGGTGCCTTCTGTTTACTTAAGTCTTTTGGAGGGTGAGCCTCCTAGATGCTTCCTTGTATAAACCTTGGGGTCAGGTGATTGCTTCATTTCTGTCTCTTTCCTCTTCTTGGATCTGGTGACTGGAGGGGATTTTCATGTCCCACTCATTGAAGTGGTGGTAGCAGCGTCTGTTGTAGTACTTGGTTCACTCTTGAGTCCTTCATACGTCAGGACCACCCCTTGTTGTTTCAATTGGGCTACCTGCCTATCAACCCATTCCTTGTTGCGAGCCAAGATTGGCTTGGTTATAATATTGAGGTCATCGACCTCCTTCTCATCCTAGTCAATTGCTGGTAGTGGCAAATTGGCGATTGTGGGGTACCCTGGGTCCATTATGGTGCTCTCGTCTTCTTCGACTTGGTCCAGTATGGGAAAAGGTTGCACCTTTCTTACAAAATGCGCAGTCATCTGCATATAGTGCCTTGCACATACCTCTTTATCATCTTGACAATCCCCCCAAAATTCTTCAATGTGGTGCAAATGAGCGAACCCAGGTCCTAGTGCCTTTCTTACATGCCCATATGGGTCCATTCATGGGTGAGTAGTGTGTAGATGAAAATGGTAATCTTTGAGCTCTTTCTCGGAGTTACCATCACACTAGGAAGTTTGTAGTTTATACATGCGTTGGCCAAGAGTCATGCGATAAGAGATCCCGGCTATGTGTTTGCTACTGAAGATCACTTGTATGTGTTGGAGCTGCTGAGAAAGCTCTAGTAGAATGATCTGGTCATTGGGGTATCGAGGTAGCTTGTTTGGCCTTTCAGTGAAGCCTTGGGCACGGATGTAAGTGAACTTTGGGTATTGAATGAAGAGGAAGGCATATTGCTTCAAAAATTCCTGAGCACTCTGGGAAACCCTCCTTTCAAAATCCTCGACAATATGGCTGATGAAGGCGTCATTGACCCTGCAATACTCCTTCTTGAAGTTTTGATACTAGAGTTGGGGGTATCTGTCATAGGCCTTGAGTCTTCGACCCTGCTCTTGATCAGGTGCCACAAACAACCCGTTGTATTGCCTCTGATCCGCCAAGGATTAGACGAGGTATGAAGTCATATAGAATTTGGAGCTTTTCTTCACATTGATGAACTACTCATGGAAGCAGTCGCTTATTATTCCTCCCTAGTAAAATGAGATCTTTGTGGTAACATCTTCATTCCGACGAAGAATCTGCTCAATAAAGTACACCATCCACTCTTGAAAGAAGGTCGCCGTAGGAAGACCCATAACCCTACTTAGCATTGTGACCAGGTCATGGCACTACTGAATTTGACACCATTTTCCGACGGTTGTTCATCGGTAGTTCGACAAATATTTGTCGGAAGAGCGACGTAGTGGAAAAATTCTTTTTGTCGCTATTTTTTTGTCAAAATTCCAACAACGAATTAAACATCAAAATAAAGGTGAAGAATCGTTGGTCGACAGCATCGTAAAATGTTTCAGAATTTCTTCAGAATATCGACGAAAAATTCATGTATCCACCGATGAATTACACCAGAAGTTCGTCGCCAGTTCAACGAAATGGGTAAGCAGTAGCGTTTAAACAACAACAGACATTCATCACCATTGTGACAAAATGGGCAAGGAGTAGCGTTGAAACAACACCAAAAGTCCATCGAATTTGTGACGAAATAGGCAAGTAGTAGTGTCGAAACAACACCAAGAGTTCATCGACTTTGCGACGAAATTAGCAAGGAGTAGCATCAGAAGAACACCCAAAAGTTCATCGAAAGTGTGATGAAATGGGAAAGGAGTAGCGTGGTAGCAACGCCGAAAGGTCGTCGCAATTGTGATGAAATGTGTGTGGAGTTACGATGAAATTTCCATCGTAGCTATAGCAACTTCGTCGAGCCTTTCTATTGATTTGTCGGTGGTTTTTGTCGAAATTGCGACGAAGTGTCAATTTGTTTTTTTTTTTAAATATTCGTGGAAATGTACCATTGCGGAGACTGACGGCTGGTCATACATATAGACTACATATTGGTTTGATGCTTCAAATGATGCATTTCTTATATTTAAAAGTGCATTACCTTATTGAGCTTCTCTTTGTTTTGAGAATAGTTTAATATTCTCTACTTAACAGGACCAACCATGTGACGGTGGAAGCTCATATGGCCCCTTCCCCCCCTCAAATCACTCTCAATTCCCTATACCCAATCATATAACATTAATCATTCATTCATCCATTAATAACATATAACATTCATTCATCCATTAATAACATATAACATTCATTCATTAACATATAACATTCATTAATTAACATATTCACATTCATTCATTAACATATAACATTCATTAATCATATTCACATTCATTCATTAACATATAATATTCATTCTTTTAGTTTTTACATATTATCAAAAATATGGTGTCATGATATGATTACAATCACTTTTTTTTTGTTTCTTTTTTAAAGCTACATAAAGCTGAAGTGGAGTATCATTTTCTAAATCAATATTTGTCCCCCCTTTAGTTGTTCTTCCCTCTGCTTGTGATCTTAATGTACGCGTAGTCGTTTGCTCATGATGTGGACACTGCTTCAAGGGGGGATTTGCTGCAATAGAAAGAAATGTTAAACTGATATGTTTTATTATTATTGTTACAAGTATTTCATTAATTAAAAGAACATTAGAGTGGTTCTCTTTACCTGATGGGTTCACATCATGTTCACGAACTTTTGTTATAGTCTCATGCTCAACATGTTGAACACCCTCTAAATCCTGATCTGCAGTTGAAACATGAAAGGTTACATTAATTAATACACCAATTGAAATTAAATATGTTTAAGAGAACATGAGGGTGGTCCTCTTTACCTACGATGGGGCCACATCATGTTCGATCTTCTTTCTAGCTTGATCATGCTCAACACATTGATCATGCTCTACATGCTCTAAAGTTTGAAACATGAAAGGTTGCATTAATTAATACACCAATTGCAATTAAATATGTTTAAAAGAACTTTAGAGTGGTCCTCTTTACCTGATGGGGCCACATCATATTCCTGATCTTCTCTAGCCTAATCATGCTCAACATGTTGATCATGCTCTACATGCTCTAAAGTATCGGGATGCACACCATGACCTTCATCTGCACGTTCTGGTCCACACTCACCAAGCTACATTCCAATGTCATGTGTAGTATTATCATTGATTGAATGTTTAAAACAAATAGGCATGTAACTACTTTATGGTGGAAATTAATATTGAATAGATTGCACAAGTATTCAATTTTAAATAAACTTTATTGAGTTTATTTACCTGCATGTCGGATGCAATGGAAGATTATGTTTGCCCAGTCAAGACTCTTAGGCGTTCAACCACGACTCCATAACCTTGCTGGAAGGAAATCTTCAGGTCCTCTTATATGGGAACTCTGTCGAATTCAGAGCCCTACATTTTCGCAAAAGTTCATGAATTTTGCTTCTATGGTGTGATAAAACAAAAATTGTTTTCAATTTATTATAATTTGGATAAAATATTTCATTTATTGATACTTACAATTCATGCGGCTAATTTCATATAACCACCAGAGCCAAGTTTGTGTTGCCCGTGCTTTTCTAGTCTTGCCTTTGTTGCCTTCGATGTGTCGGACAGCCTATCAAAAGTTTGAAATATGTTAGACTATGTAAAAAGAAAGAGTAATCAGTAGATAATTACATTGTTGATAGTATCACACATAGCATACTACTTTTAAAAAATTAATGGCATTTCCATATACAAACATTGAGAGCATATAAAATACGAGGAGTTCAATCCATGAATTATAGAAATAGATTTTTGTTGTTTATATTCATATC
>VDFB02047144.1:49635790-49723801 GCA_007258455.2 Sequoia sempervirens | reverse complement strand
AAGATGTCACATACAAAAACCTAGTAGCTAGAGTAATGAATACATTGCCAAAGAGGACAGTGTGCTGAGGCAGATTTAGGAGATCTCCACATTATCTAATTACAGGGAAATACATCATTTATTTATTTTTTTAATTAAAATAAATCATTCTAAACCCTATATAGGATACATTGATACTTCAAAGCCTCTGAAGGAATTTGAGAGTATGCAAATATATGTCAAGTAACATTCATAAGGTTTAGAAAATCTTGATCACTCTCTAGAATAGCCCATTAAACATGGGTTGTGCTTGAATGCTACATAATTGATATAACACAACCACTCTACATATCAACGGAGTTATAGGCTCTTTATTGTAGCAAGAGGTAATCACTCTTGATCATGCTATAATTACATCCTAACTGTGCAAACTTGAATAAATTAGATGCACCCAATGATGATTGAAACCTACATTATACAACCTGAATTAACTACATTATATGAGTGCCTCCATTTCTATCACAACATAGCCACATTAACATAGCCACATTAAACTTGGGTCACACATGAATGCATCACGTATTTGTTATAGCACAACTGTGCCACATGACCAATAGAGTTATGGATCACATAATTACAGTCACAAGAATCTGTTCCTCGGTTGTGATCTTATGGTGATTCCACACAATAAAATTTGGACATGAAATTCTCAAAACCCTTAACCTCAAAATTAAATCTGATGAGATGTTACTTTAAAATATGATTTTCAAACCTGGAACTACAAATCTGACTCACAACTGAATTCTGCAAAAATACAATGACTACCCTTCAACCTAGCGATATCTTCTTGAATTTTTTCTGATTTTTCCCAAGAAAATCGTCCTTAAATCTCCACAAACTGTCTCAAGTAGAGAAAAATACTATCGCAATAAATCAGGAACGAACTCACTTTTCTTTATGTCAGCCACAATTTGATTTTTTTAAATTTTTCATGTTTGTCAAAAATTTGACGAAAATGATAGCTGACATTTCAATGAACCCCAGGTTCATCGAAAGTTTGATGAACGTCGAGGATAAACTTTCAAAAAATTGGAAATTATCACATCAAATTTTACAAGCACCCGGTAAACATCCTATTTTACATATTTCATCGGACAGTTTCATCGTATTTTGTAGTCAAATGTATTAGTGTGGTAATCTTCATAGAAATCACTGTGGAAGAGTTCATGAGGAACCTTTGCAGCACTGTCCCACTTTTCTTTAAGCCAATGCTGATTGATTAACTTTTTGCATCCTACCAGGTTGTCATCCCATGCTGCTTGGCATTCTTCTATGGTAGGCGTTTCCATTTCTTGAAACGTGGGAATATGCAAGGTTTTTATGATTCCCTCGGCTGACATGTCAGTGAGAATGTTACCATCCCTATCAACAATTGTCCTTTTGCCGAGTTGATATGCTTGCCGACAGGCCATGACAAGCTCGGGGGCTACAAGAGATGGAGGAAAGCCTGCTACCTTTGCTATTCCACTTTATCTAATAAGTCTTGCATTTTTGGTTGTTGGATTGACCCTAACGCTTTGTGTAAACTCGTCTATATTGACATGGCCTATGTTGGTGTCGGTGATTTCTTTCGAGTCCATGGTAACCTTTGAGTGCAAAGGCTCACCCTGGAACTGGTATTTCATTTGTTCCTTATCCTTTTTTCCTCGAGGAGTCTTACCCAACTTCTTTCCTTTGTCCTTTTCAACAGCTGCCCCCGAAGGTCCTGCACCCAATTCCATATATTCTGCAAGCAAAGGTGCAGTCAGTACAATTGATCACAAAAGTGTTCATGTTAGTCGAAATCCCATGAAATCAGCTTAAAGTAAACTATTGTTCATGAAATGATACTTTTACATCCTTATGATATTAGTCTTTTGATTGAGGGCTTTGGGACAATCTGGGCCCGGAGGGCCAGACTTCCCTGGTAGGAATGTTGTTTGGAAAGGCCAATGGGGTGGAACTATCTGGGAAACCTATTCCAACCTAACATCAATAATTTAAAAGGTTTGTAATGAAGAGAACCAAAATTAAGCACGTGGGTCAAGATCATATTTCAAATTTGGGCTCATTTGGATCGATTTAGGACCATTCGGAGGTACAAGGCCAGAAAGCCATCCAGAGACGGCTGTTTGAAACGACCAAGTAGAAATGGAGTTCTGAAGATGGAACTCTAGGGTCTGGGGCCTGGAGGATCGAAGGGCGGCCAGAAGTTTTACAATTTTCAAGTGATCATTCTCAAGGGGTCGGGATGCCGCAGAGCTTTCGCTGTCCGAGACAATGATCGTCAGACGAAAGTCTAGAAGGGGCGGCCCAGCGGAACGAACCTGACTCTTTGGTTAGACGTTGGATCTTCATTTTGAGTTTCACGGTGATTGGGGAGGTGGAGCTCGGAGCTCAGAAATGCGGGCAAGATTTTCTTTTTTCAGAACGGCGAAGGAGGGACAGAGTCCTAGACGATGAAGCCCAGTATGGTCGAGGATGCTCAGGGTTCAACGGAGTTCCCCAATAGTGAAAGGAAGCCCAGGACTAGGGAGGTGGAAGGATGCTTGACATCCGTCGTTCGTGACGGCGAAGACCACATGGAATCACCAAGAGAAATTGATATCACCGTGACGTCTTGGTGAAGGCATTATGTCCTGCCGAAGATGAGGGGGTTTCAAGGTAGCATTTTTCTTTCGATAAGATCTCTCACTGACACTAGGGGGGTCTTTCTGATAGACGGGGAAGCCCCAACAGGAGATGATGGTTTCAACAAAGGATGGAGATATCATCGTGATGTCTCAGTGATGCGGAGGGTCTTGCCAATAACGGGAGCCTTCGGTGTAATATTCCAAGTCAAAGAAAGGTCTCCCTGATCGGGTGATGTCTCCTCGACTTGTTTCGTGCTCACCCAAGGATAAGGCTGTCGGCATAACATTTTTCCAACCCAAATGTCACGCCGACAGAGTAGCTCAAGGAGAACAAGGTGTGTTCGCCAAGGGTTCTTCTGAAGGGTGAAGGTCTCAGTGATGAAAGATATTTTTGCGTGACTCCAAGGGGCTCATTGTCACATCTCGCCAAAAGAAATATGTCTTGTCGATAAAGGGCGATAATTGAGGACCAGGCAGATGGGACCCATTCGCCATTAGAGAACAGCGGGAGTGTGACGGACTCTCAGACGCGGAAGTCCGGCGGTACGGGCCCAAGCAATAGGAATGTAGCCCAACATTGTTTAATATTTTGAGTTTGCACATCAGACGACGAACCGACAAAGGAAATCCAATGGTTTGGGCCCGAAAGATGGGATAGCCATTTTTGAAATTTTTAGTTTTCATAAAAGTCCTGGCAGTGAAGTAAGAGTCTGGGCCCGAGAAGAGTGAATGCCCCTGCGAAGAACAGCTGCATGTAGGGCAAGTTAAAAATTAATCATGAGGGTGCCATGTTGGGTTTTCTCAAGTCTTAAGACATGGGTTTTGTTCGTTGTATCATATTCCATCATTCATATGCCCTTTTGATCGTCATTGTTCATTTTAAGCTTTAGAAATCATGAAAAAATTATTCGGGAGGGTGAACGGAAAACCTACCTCGAACACTCGATGCAGGGAGGTGTGGAATCTACTCACGATCGGCAAGATGACGGTAATGGGTACGAGCGCGAAGGTCTCGAAGATGGTGGACTCCTCTCTGGAAAGCTTTGATCTCTCACTGTGACACTGACAAGTGAGATTGACAGGTTTGGGCAAGATATTTATACCCCCACCGCCATTAATGGCCTCATTAACTGCAAGTATAGTTGAAATTTGGGTTGGTGGATTTAAATTCACGGATGGTGGTGGGAGACTCAGGGTCCGGAGGCTGGGAGGGCATAGGGCGGTAGCCCTTTTACAAAATTTTACTTTGAAATTATCGGCAACAACGGGAAAGTCAAGGCCCAGAAGGCGGAGTTCCGCTAGAGGTCCGCCGTTGGGAACGGCGAAACCCTCATGGAGTTCCGCAAGTAGAAGTTTGGAGGGATGGTCCCGACAGGCTCAAAGGCAGCCAAGATTTGAAATTTCAACAGACGAAGATCAGGGGTCCGGGACCTAGCGTCTGGCAAGACGCAGTCCCTTCGCCGTCAGGAATGGTGGACACAACAGGGAAACCTTGCCAGGGAAACCTGAAGGGGTGGGCCCGGTAGAGCCCAAGGCCGCCGACAGGGGCAAACTGCCAGAGAGACCCCGCAAGGCACCAAAACTTGACAAAATTAAAAGGGAGCAGCATGGTTAACTTATGATGAGACTTTGAATGTATGCTGACCACTCAGGACATCGAAATGGGGCACGCAAAATGAGGCGGTGACAAAAATGACTCGACAAATGGAAAGAAAAAGAGGGTCCCCATTCCAAATGTGGCTTGTGTGCTAAGGGAACAACAAACGGCGACTCCACTCGAGAAACGCTCCTAAGAATTCTAAGGATAAATATTCATTCAGGACCCAGAATCTCTGGTTTCGCAGACCAGGAGTGGCTTCCAAAGGTGAATCTAGGAGAACGGGATCCTTAATTGGGTCAATCTATAGGACATCTCAGAAGTGTGTGCAGTGAGTCCATTCCTTTCTACGGGATGCTGACTAAGGGCTGCTAATTCAACCAAGCAAGCTACATAAATCGTCTAACACCAAAAGTAACCTGGACATTGCTTCGCTGCCAGTCAAGCGTCCATACCCCCGATGGAGTTGTCACTGCAATCCCACAGATATTGCTCTACTGCCAGTTGGGCATCCATAGCCCTGGTAGAGTTACCCGCACACCCATACGGTTGCTTATTTTTCAGAATTCCTTTCTTTTTCGTTTTGATATTTTTTCAATGCACATTTCTCATTTATCTTTTTGCTCGACCGGGTAAGCACTAAAGCCTATAATGGGTTTGGGACTGTAGTGGTCACTAGAGTAGACTTAATATTTCCACTTGCTAGGGTGTCATAGGAACCATGGTACAGTCCTTTAGAAATGATTAATGTATGTTTTGTGCGAGATCCGAGATGTGTGTAAAGACATTCAACCAAGGGTTGAGTTCTAAGGCAGAGTTCAAACGAGAAAATCATTCATGGGCAGCCTTCAAAGACCAATGGTCGAGAGTGAATGCTTAACCAAAGAACATTAGGGGTGGATAGCAAAGCGAACCATCTATCAAGCGACCACGGCCACTGCAAAGAAGGCAGGGAACATCTTTTTGAAACAAAACTGTTGAGAGGGAGAAAAAACAAAAGAGCAACACAAAACAGAAAGACGCAAGAAAACCAAAAAGGGAAACCGACCCATACCTATGTACAAATATTTATAAAGAAGAGTTTGAATGAGCTCAAGCCTGGAAGTAATGCTTCAGGTGCTGCCCATTGACCGGCAACAGGATGTTTTCATCAGTTAAGGTCTTTAGGCGAAAGACATTATCTCCCAAAATCTCAGCTATTTGAAAGGGGCCAAGCCAAAGATTGTCAAATTTGTTGTGTCCCCCTTTCTTTTCGTGGGCCTTGCCCCAATATAGGACCAAATTTGCAATTCTAAAGGCTTTGATTTTGGCTTGGCGGTCAAACCATCTCTTAACCACGCCCTGATGTTTGGCGAAATTTTCTATTGCATGGTCTCAAACTTCCTCTAAATGCAAGAGCTCAGCTAATTGAGCTTCCCTACGATCTCCTCCCTCATAAAAGTCATTGATAAAATACAAAGTGGAAATCTTCAGATGGATGAGAAATATGGGCTCTAGGCCATAAATAATGTGGAATGGGGAATCGCCAAGGGCAGCCTTGTGGTGAGTGCGGTCTACCCAAAGGGTGAAATAGAGCTGGGTATGTTAGTCCTTGGGATTCCTATATAGCAATTTCTTGATCACAGTAATCAGGTTCTTATTGGTGGACTTGGCGAGGCCATTGCCTTGGGGGTAGTAATTGGATGAAAACTTAAGGGAAATCCCGTAGTCAAATGCCCAACTTGCAAATTTCAATGAAGCAAAAGCAGGTCCATTGTCACACACCAAAGCATAAGGACAACCAAAGTGATTTAAAATAAAACTTTCCAAGAAATTAGTAACTACTTCAGTTGTGCATTGCTTACATACGATTACTTTTGTCCACCTAGTGTAGTAATCAGTTGCGGTAAGAATGTACCTATGTCTTGCGGATGATGGAGGGCTTATCAAATTGATGAAATCGAGCCCCCACTGTGCGAACGACCTTACCTCTAGCACAGGTTGCAGTGGGACAGCATCATTCTTTTCCCTAGTGGCGGCTCTTTGGCATGTGTGACATGAGTGAACATGGCAATGGGCATCTTTGAAGACAGTTGGCTAATAATATCCTGCTCTCAATATTTGGTGTGTCGTGGAAGGATCGGATCCGTGGACAGTGCCAAATTTGTCATGAAACTCTTTTAAGACCCGGTCTGCTTCTTCCTTGCCTAGGCACCTTAAGTAGATGCCTTCATGATTATTCTTGTAGAGAATGGACCCTTGTAGCATGTCACCATTGCTTTTCAATCTAAGAGCATGATTTTGGACTCCCTGCAAGTGTGGCGAACACTTGTGGTTCAGCAAATAATAAATGACATTCTCGTACCATTCTCTCGGGGAAACATCCTCAAGCTGGTACTGCTGCATAGTGAGTTTAAGTCTAGCCCCTGCTGCTGTTTTAGCAATTGCGTGGGTAAGTGCTTGTCCTCTCACCAGCTTCATCAGTTGTATCTCCATGTCATATTGCTAGAGCAAGGTGACCCATTTGGCCCTCCGTTCACCCAATTCATTTTGCATGAGCAACATTTTTACTGTTGGGTCAGGGACAATGACAACCACCTTATTATGCAGGATATAGTGCCAAAATTTCTTCACCCCTCTAACGAGAGCATATGCCTTCCTTTCTACATTGTGGTATCGCAACTCAACGTCCTTGAGGGGAGCACTCATGAAGGTGATCAGATGCTCATTTCCTTCATCGTCCTTCTGAGTCAAAATGTTGGCACAAGAATGCTCTGAAGCAAATGAGTAGATATAGAAAAGGTTCAGATAATCTGGGCTAACTAACACAGGTGCCTCAGCAATGACCCGTTTAATTTCTTCGAAGGCTTGTTTGGCATCAGGAGTCCACTCGACTTTGGCATCCTATTTCAACATAGCATTGAGGGGTTTAACAATCTCTACGAAACCTGTGATGAATTTCCTGATGAAGTTGATCTTGCTGAAGAAGGATTTTAATTCATTCTTGCTGCCTACCAGTGGGATTTTCAACAATGACTGAATATGTTTAGGGTCTATGGAGATTCCCTATTCTAAAATGATATGCCTGAGCAATCTACCTTCAGTCACACCAAAAATGCACTTCTTGGGATTAAGGAAAACCCCAAAATCTCTAAACCTCTGAAACACCTTGCATAAATCAGAGACGTGATCAGCTTGTCCTTTAGAAAACACGGTTAAATCATTTATGTAGATGATTATGAACTTTCCAATCAGATCCTTGAAGGCGATATCCATGGGGCGTTGGAAGGTGGCACCAGCGTTGATGAGCCCAAAAGGAATTCTCCTATAAGCAAACGTCCCCCACTTAGTGGTGAATGTCGTCTTATGACGATCTTCATATTGCACCATTACCTGGTTGTACCCAGAGTACCCATCAAGGAAAGACATCATTTGGGACCAGTTGACGATCTGCAACACCTTGTCCAATGAAGGCACCAGATAATTGTCTTTCTCAGAAGCTCGGTTCAAATTGCAGAAGTCTACACACAATCTAATTTCCCCATTCTTTTTCCTGACCGGAACCAAGTTGGCCACCCATGTGGAATGCCTAACCGGGAAAATAATCCTTGCTGAAAGCAACCTCTGTGCTTCTTTGTAAATGACGGGTTCTAACAAGGAATTGATAGGATGCTACCGCTGACGGAATGGTCTCACTTCTGTCTTGAGAGGTATGGTGTGAGTGATGATGGAGGTGTCATATGTTTTTAAATCCTCATAGCTCCATACCACCATGTCATGGTACTTCCACAACACATCAATAATTCCCTTCTTTTCTTCAGGCATGCACACTTTGCCAATAAAAAAATTCTTGATCTTCTCGATTGTCCCAAGGTTGTGAGCATCGCATTGGATGCTTATGGATTCTTTCTTTGTTTGCTAGTTCTAGTCTCTGATCTGGTCCAAGTCAAATATACGTACTAGCTGAACCATGCCTCTGGGAATTGTGTTAGTTTTGAGGTTAATAATCCCCTCTATATCCAACTTGGCCTCTCACAAATCGGCTTCATCGATTATTTGGGCTGCGAAGACATTAGAAATCATGATGAATTCGAGAATATGCTTGTCGTCATTGATGACATAAAAATGAGTGACATTATCTGGGACCAACGGTGTAGATGTCAATTCAACTATGAATTTCTTAAGCCTAGACAAAGAGAGGGGTTGCAAAGTGTTGGCTGCTTGAGCCAAGGCATCAGTTGTACGATTCTGAGCACAAGGGATCAATTGTATATTGAATGCATCTAAACCCTCTAAGAGATCCCAAACCCTGTGCCTATAGTTTGCAAGTCTTCTATCATGCAAAAGTATAACTTCCTAACTTGGTTAACTACGAGTTTTGAATCCCTAAAAACTTGCAGCATTTTGACATTTTCTTTTAGGGCCATGAGAAGGCCATGGACCAAAGCTTCATATTTTTCTACATTATTGGTACAATAGAACTACAATCTATGGGTGGTAAGAAAGGTCTTACCCGTTGCGCTGATGAGTTTGAACCCAACACCAGCGCCTTGCTTCAACTTAGATCCATCAAATCGAAGCATCCAACATTTGGAAAGTTCTTTGACTTCGGGTCCAACTAAGTTCTTGCTCCCCTTTAGCTGGGTGACTGCCTCTGTGATCTTAGGGGAGTTTTCTAGCTCGGTGTGTTGATCGACAGGTGGTTCTGCTGGCGCCTCCTTTGGTGTTTTTATCTAAGGAGCAGCTAATTTTTTAACATGGTCGACTACCGTTTGACATAAGCAACAGTCAAACTCAGAGTGGGTTGCATTGTGAATTCTGCACCAATTTGGCTACAAGAGATCTTGAAAATTCATTTGAGTGCCCAAGCTGAGTTGGTCCCTGGCGCACTTTTCTATGAACTCCTAGAAACCACTGAGTAATCCCCAGTTGTCACCTTCATCAGGATTGGCATCTGACTCTCCCAACATTTCTGTACTCAGAGGTATTTTAGTAAAATCGGTCAGAGGACTGCACAACACTAGGAGTACTTCGGCAACACATTCTTCTTGAGGCTCGACCTCATTTTGGTAGGCAAAAGGGCAGTAATTTCCCAATTTTATCTCAACAAATAGCACTTCGTTGAGATTATTGTATTTCGTGATCATATATTTCATACGAGGCTCGCGGTCGATATGGATTTGATTTGGTAGCCCCTTCCATGGTAGCCACATGTGAGAAAGGTCAGTGGCAGTATATCCATTTAGTACCTTGGTGAATTTCCTTCCCAAGATGATTCCATATGCATCGAGAATGTCCGCCATATGAATATTAATGACTTGTTGTATCCTTGGGTCTATAACAATTTGCATTGGGATCTGATTTATTTCTCCCACAATGTTGATCTTTGTTTTGTCCAACTAGGTCACTTTTCTCCTTGAAGGTGTGAAAGTGATGCCAAGAGCCTTACATACTTCCAAGGGCATAACATTGGCAGACGCCCCCGAATCAAGCAAGTAGTTGTGCAAGTTCTTCCCAAATATCCTAATGGTGGTAAGGAAAGGAGGAGTTTCCAACCTTCCTTGGAAAATACCCATAGGTATATCCGTGTGAGTGACTTGACCTTTGTTCTTATCACTGCCTTTATCCCTGGTCTACCTAAACGACTGGTCCTTAGAAATCTTTCTATTACTCTGCCCTAGTTCCTTTTCCATTTTTTTATTTGTAGATTGATTTACGAGAACATCCTTCCTTTTCTCAGTATTACCTTGTATATCGGGTTCTTCCCTAGGCTCTTCAAAGGTAACTCTCTTAGCTGATGTTTCCTATGTTACAGTACTGGAGGATGGGGTCCCATTGAGGACCCTAAAGAAGGAATGTTTTATGGTAGGGAATTTGAGTAATTCAAAGGCAGACAAATTGATTTTCACCCTTTTAAACTCTTCTGCTACATATTCACCCATTTGCTCAATTTTTGAACTAAAGGCCCGACCGATTACAAAGCTAGGAGGTTGGACTTTTGTTTGACTAGACTGATTTTGGGATTGGCCTTGAGGTTGATTCTACGACTGATTTTGAGGTTCATTCTTGTTAAGATATTGGGTGGGCACATGAGGGAGTCGAGGGTTGTTACTCGCATTGGGGTCCGGCGGGATAGCGAAATTATTTGGTGGAGTAGAGGTCATAAAGGTTCCAACTGCCTGCCTATTCCTAAGGAAGTAGGGAGTTGATCTCTGATGGAACATGTGGACCTCATCCACAAATGGCTCTTCTTCATCTATTAGACCATTATCTACTGAATTAAAAAGTTGAGCCAAAGTTTGTTCGTTACTTACCTCTTGCACTTCTTCACTCTTAATGGGAGCAGGCTCGACCTCAGGTTCGTTACAGTCACTTTGTGGAAACGGCACTTGGTTGACCACGAGACAGGAGGAATCATATGGCTTAGATGGGATGATATCCTTATAGCCAGCACTATCGACTGCGTTTTGCACTTCTATTTGGAATATTTTAGCAGTTGTCTGGAATTCAGGGTAGTCCAACTCAGAGTGTTTGCTGGTTTTGTAAATCTGGCACCATCCGTACAAAGCTTCCTCGGCAAGGTATACCCCACTAGTCATCTTTTCATTGCTTGATGGTTGGTCAAAAGGTGTAGGGACACCTCCATTATTGGGCCTTCTATTCCACACACTATTTTGCTTTTGAGAAGGTCTCATTTTTGAACTTTGATTAGCATTTTGTCCCCTATCATAATTTTTCTTGGAGGAAGTGCTTGCTTCTCGGTTATCCCTATTGTTCCTACTGTCTCCGTTATCCCGATTAAGGTTGTCCTGGAGACTACATCAGGATGCTTGTAATTGATTATTCTAATTCCTCAAATGCGTCATCTCTGTGGATATTTTCTTTATCATCTCTATCAATTCATCTAACTTGTCATTCTTAGTCGTGTTTCCTGGCTGTGGCACCAGATTTTGGAGAAAGACAGGCAGAACTACTGGCTGATTCTGATGTGCTGGAGGGAATTCTGGCCCTGGTAGATACAATGGCACTTGGGGCTGCTGGGAATATGCCTGCGGAGTCACCATTTGTTGTGGGGCAGCCTAAGAGTGGTTGTGTTGTGGCTGCGGCTATAAATATGAAAGCGCGAGAGGCGCATAATTCAGTGGTTGCCCCGGGTCTGGGACAATGGGCAATTGGGGTACATGGTTCATAAGAGGGGTCTGATGAGCGAATGCCTGATTCAGCCCATGAATCTGCATTAGGTGAGCTACTGGCCCCAAAGAAGACAGTGGGCCAGAGATATTCTGCCCCAAATCTGCACTAGCGATAACAGCCTCCGTATAGGTGGTCACTAGCGTGGCGGGTGGTGGGTGCATCCTTTTCACCAATGCTAATGTGAGGTTGTCCAACACCGCATAGTAAACTGGGAGAGCCGTGAAATCATTATGGAGGTATGGGTCCTGGAGCCTTATGAAGGCCCAATGAAAACGATCATTGAAGGAGCCAATAGGCTCATTTATTTCTCTCCAGACAGACATAAACTACTGGTAAAGTTCTAAAAGACTAATGGGAATCATGTATTTCTACAGGAAGGCATTCTTCATTAGGTTCCATGAGGTAATAGATCCCCTTGGCATATTGATGTACCAATAGAAGGCTTCTTCTCCTAACAAATGTGGAAAAAGGTGGCATGCAACATCCTCATGGTCGAATTGCATTTCGGTAATTATTGTCTCGAATATTTTGATATGTTCTTCAGCTGTTCTTTGTGGGTCACGAAGATAGAACTTCAAATAGAAGCCTTTCGGATTCTTGGGCATATCATGGTAAGCAGTGAAATGTATCGGCGAAGGGTTATGTGCTAACCAAGTCATGGCGAGTGGTGGAGATGGTATCCATTTTTGAATAATGGAAGGTTGGATTTGTGCTTGCACTAGAACAACAATTTGGGACTGCACCTAAGCTACAGCTGTTTGGACTATGCCTTGGGCTAGAAGGGCCGGGAGAGAAGCAATCCCTTGGCTGCCGAAGATGGGATGTGAAAATGCAATTTCAGGTGTTCAGGTGGAAGATGAATGCCAGCTGAATGAAGGTGAGGGTGGAATGGAAGTGGGTGGAATAAATGAAGAGGAAGAAGTAGCACTACTTCATTTAACTCACTTTTCCCTTGTAGGAGGCTGCAATTCTTCAAATTCTCTTTTATTTGGTGTTGACCGTAGAGCTCTTTGAAATCTTTCCAGGGAGAATGATATGATTCAATCCATCTTCACCTTTAACCTTTAGCTTTTTATTCCCAACGCGCCGCCCTCCTTCTAGTGCTAGTTCTATTGATGTGTTTTTTATGCACTTCTCAACACAGGTTGTGCGTAGGTGCACTACCTCTCTTGAAAGACAATCTTCCACGATTAGATTGCAGAACACTATCCCAAGGTCTCTAATGTCAGGTCTTGACAGTGCTTGGAATACCTTAATTGTTTGATATGATTTGCTAGAATCACAAGTTGGAATTATAGATGAGTTACAAAGCATGTGAAGTTGGCTCTTGAAATGGAGTTGCTAATATGGAGAAGTTGTTGTGCGTTTTCTGTAGGTTCAAA
The DNA here is from genome assembly GCA_007258455.2 of Sequoia sempervirens. Lineage (NCBI taxonomy): Eukaryota > Viridiplantae > Streptophyta > Pinopsida > Cupressales > Cupressaceae > Sequoia > Sequoia sempervirens. Next base: position 49,710,998 of record VDFB02047144.1, on the reverse strand, counting down.
CAATAGTCTCAAACTCCATTTTTATCATTGGATTTAGCTTTACAATGTGCAATGAACCTTTCCTAAGGTACTTAATAAAAAAAATGAAAAAGGGCAGGGAAGAGAGAAGGTTCTCGGATCTGCAACTAACTATGAATAGTGATAATGGAGTTCCTGTAATAGACAGCTTCCTGGAAACAATATTCCACTTAACCAGAAATCTCACATTCTCATGGAATTTGTGCTATCTTCTAAGGTCTGCAAATATTTCATCTTTCATTCACCATATGCATGCATGAACAAAGATGAAAGTGTGGAGCAGCTTTGAATTTAAGCCCAGACTAACTTTACACAGCTATCTACCATCAACAAACAACAAAAAGTATGGACTAAGAAGGAATCTACATAGCAAGAATTTTCACAACCACAAAACAACATTTATAAAATCTATCAACGCAAGAATACAACTAACTAGGACAGAAATATGAATCTAAGTCAAGCATCTAACAATGGAGGTTGAATCATGTAACATGTAAGAAACTTAGAAAATGCACCAAGTCAATGTATTTTCATTATAAATTTATGCAGCATGTCTTTACAACAACTCAACTCTCTTTGCAAATGAGAGGAGAGCCCTATTTACAGTGCCCCAAAAGTCAAATGAATGGCCAAGATTAAATCTCATTGTGTGGCCAAGATTCATTACAAAATAGGGTTTCACCAACCCTCAATATATTACAATTTAAAAACAACATTTTGTCCCCTTCCCTATTTTGTCTTCTAGTGACGGCACTATAGCATTTTGTCTTTTTGTTGATTGTTGTTTTACTATAGCTACTCTTTGGGGAGCTCTTTATCATCAATAGGGTTGTCCTCCTGCCTCTTCGATGTTGTATATTCTATGAACTTCAGGATGACTGGTTGGAGCTTGTCCACCTCAATGATCTCATACCCCAGCACTTGGTAGCTCCACTCCTTCACATTATCTTCTAACCTCTTCCAGTCCTCATCATACTTTGTACCTTGATCCCTGAACAGTTATGATTGACCGAAGGCGTGGGCAGAAAAACTCATGAACTCTACCGTCATTTCAAGTTAGACATCCCGTCCTCCATCTTCTTCTGGAAGTAAGGTTTTACCTTCTCCAGATCTATCTGTATTATGGGCATGTCATACTTTGTCATTAGCTTGAGGTATCGAGCACATTCCACTCTGATTTCTTTGATCCATTTGATATCCAGATCCACTTTGCTCATTATTTGTTCTAACCTTTCCTTTCGGTTGTCAAATTCTTTCAGCCATATATCCATCAACCAGTGATCGTCCTTGTTGAACGCAAGCTCATTTTCCCATGTTGCTTTTGGTAACTGAAGGATAGCCTTAATCTTTGGAAAGGTGGAGTCATATGTTGTAGGGAAGTTGGTGTAGAGCTTCCTCATCCCTTCCAAAGATTGTTGCAGATCAAAGAACTTGTTGGCTGTCCGAACAACCCAGCTAATTCCAATGTTCCCGACATACAGGACCTGTCGGAACCAGCTCTCCATAGTCTTTTCCAAGTTCTTCCTCTTTTCCATCTTATCAATTTGTTCTTTGGACAGTAGCTGGGGTAGAGCCGTGGATGTGGTAGGAAGATCAGCCACTAAAGACCATTGCTGAATGTAATCCATCAAAGCAGCCACCTGTGCTTTAAGCTCATCTTTTGAGATCTTGTCCTGCTTTATCAAGTGCACCACCATGGCCACTAACTCCTTAAGATGCCCTACCTTCTGTTCTCTAGTGGTAGTCCCTAGATCCATGGTGGAAATGTTGAAAGTTATCCCTTCCTAACATACCACGGGTGTGGCTATTTGTACAGCTCGAGACCCAGAGGCGTCGATTGTTACCTTGGATCTAACCTTAGGCCTCTTTTCCTTCTTTGTTGTAATATGAGCTTGGGCTAAGATAGCCTCTAGTCTCACCCTCGGGTTCTTTAGTACAGGAGTTTTTCTTTCGAGCTGTTTCTCTAACCATTCAGGTACGACAGACTTTCCCTTAGGTGATTCATGATCCTTCTCGGTCAAGGCTTCTATTTCCTTATCTTTTGGGGCCCTTTCTTCCCCCTTTGCAGTATCTCCTTCTTCCTCATCGGAATCCTAGACGAACACAAGGCGTTTAATAGTAGGCTTGGTAGATAATTGCTATAGGGGACTTTCTTTCTCTTCCATCTCCTCCCCTTCCTTTCTCTTAGTTTGTTCAACCTCATGCACATGTTCCTTGAATTGCTTGATTTCAAGGCCCTTGACAGTTTGAGCCTCCCCCTCAGGTTTATCTTCTTTCTATTGTCCTTCTTCTTCAAGGAGCGACCTTTCTACCTTCCCCTTAGTATCTTTTAGCTCCCGAGCCATTTCTTCCTCTAGGTCATCGTTGAAGGTCTACACAATGACCCTACCACTAGTGTCATCTTCCTCATCTCCACTCTCTGAGGAGCCAGTTCCTTCTTCTTCGTAGGCCACCCTATCAATAGTGTGATGTTCATACTCCGGGTGCTCATGGTATTCATCGATCTCCTCTTCAAAGGGCTTTGGGGCCTCTTGTTCTCGCCTCTCCCACTCCTCAGAGATTAACATGGTGGCTTTCATAGCCGGTGGCCCTGTCAACAGTTGTGAAGGCTGAGTAGTAGCGAGAACTTGTGCAAGGGCCACCTAAAGAGTGGGATCCATAAGGATCTAGGAGAGTTTAGGGGGGAGATTCTGCATATGTCTGGAGAGGGCCTCAGGCACGGTGGGAGTGGGTATTGGTGCAGCCACTGTAGGTAAGGGGAGTGACGTGGTGGGTGACATGGTAATGGAGGAAGGAGAAGTAGTCATGGCAGAGGAGGAGTCAATTACAATCACAGGCTCGGTTGGTGGCGAAGGGGCAAGATGGATAGAGATGTCCACTGCTAACGAGGATGTGGCGACCATAGCTAGAGATGTAGATGGTGGGGCAGCCAAAGTAGGGAGAGCCAAAATAGGTTTGATTTGATTAGTATCTTTTGCTTCTTCTTCTCGGATTAAGGGATGCTTTGTGGTGCCTTCTTTTTGCTTAAGTATTTTGGAGGGTGAGCCTCCTGGATCCTTCCTTGTATAAACCTTGGGGTCAGATGATTGCTTCGTTTCTGTCTCTTTCCTCTTCTTTAATCTGGTGACTGGAGGGTATTTGGATGTCCCACCCATTGAAGTGGTGGCAACAACGTCTTCTGTAGTACTTGGTTCACTCTTGAGTCCTTCATACATCAAGACCACCCCTTGTTGCGAGCCAAGATTGGCTTGGTTATAATATTGAGGTCATCAACCTCCTGCTCATCCCAGTTAATCGTTGGTAGTGGAAAATTGGTGACTGCGGGGTACCTTGTGTCCATTATGGTGCTCTCATCTTCTTCGACTTGGTCTAATATGGGAAAAGGTTGCACCTTTCTTACAAAATGTGAAGTCATCTGCATATAGTTCCTTGCACGTACCTCTTTATCATCTTGAAAATCCCCCCAAAAGTCTTCAATGTGGTGCAGATGAGCAAACCCCAGTCCTAGTGCCTTTCTTACATGCCCATATGGGTTCATTCGCGGGCGAGCAGTGTGTAGATGAAAATGGTAATCTTTCAGCTCTTTCTCAGAGTTACCAGCACACTAGGAAGTTTGTAGTTTATACATGCCTTGGCCTAGAGTCATGGGATAAGAGATCTCGACTACGTGTTTACTGCTGAAGATCACTTGTATGTTTTGGAGCTGCCGAGAAAGCTCCAGTAGAATGATCTGGTCATTGGGGTATCGAGGTAGCTTGTTTGGCCTTTCAGTGAAGCCTTGGGCACGGGTGTACGTGAACTTCAAGTATTGAATGAAGAGGAAGGCATATTGCTTCAAAAATGCTCAAGCACTATGTGAAACCCTCCTTTTGAAATCCCCGACAATCATTCTAACAATATGGCCAATGAAGGCGTCATTGACCCTACAATACTCCTTGAAGTTTCGATAGTGGAGCTGGGGGTATCTGTCACAGGCCTTGAGTCTTCGACCCTACTCCTGATCGGGTGCCACAAACAACCCAATGTATTGCCTCCGATCCACCAAGGAGTAGACGAGGTATGAAGTCATATAGAATTTTGAGCTTTTCTTCACATTGACGAACTGCTCATGGAAGCAATTGCTTATTATTCCTCCCCAGTAAAATGAGATCTTTGTGGTAACATCTTCATTCCCATGAAGAATCTGCTCAATAAAGTACACCATCCACTCTTGAAAGAAGGCTGCCGTAGGAAGACCCATAAACCTGCTTAGCATTGTGACTAGGTCGTGGTAATCTTCGTGGAAATCACTGCAGAAGAGTTCATGAGGAACCTTCACAGCGCTGCCCCGCTTTTCTTTAAGCCAATGCTGATTGATTAAACTTTTGCATCCTGTCAGGTTGTCATCCCATGTTGCTTGGCATTCTTCTATGGTAGGCATTTCCATTTCTTGAAATGTGGGAATATGGAAGGATTTTGTGATTCCTTCGGCCGACATGTCAGCGAGAATGTTACCATCCCTGTTTACAATTATCCTTGTGTCGAGTTGATATGCCTGCCGATAGGCCATGATGAGCTCGGGGGCTACAAGAGATGGAGGAAAGCCTGCTACCTTTGCTATTCCACTTTGTTTGATAAGTCTTGCATTTTTGGTGGTTGGGTTGACCCTGACCCTTTGTGTAAACTCGTCTATATTGACATGGCCTATGTTGGTGTCTATGATTTCTTTCCAATCCGTGGTAACCTTTGAGTGCAGAGGCTTACCCTAGAACTAGTATTTCATTTGGTCTTTATCCTCTTTTCCTCGAGGAGTCTTACCTGACTTCTTTCCTTTGTCCTTTTCCACAGCTGCCCCCGAAAGTCCTGCACCTGATTCCATATATTTTGCAAGCTAAGGTGCAGTCAGTACAATTGAACACAAAAGAAATCATTTTAATCGAAATCCCATGAAATCAACTTAAAGTAAACTATTGTTCATGAAATGATACTTTTACATCCTTATGATATCAGTCTTTTGATTGAGGGCTTTAGGACAATCCGGGCCCAGAGGGCTGGACTTCCTTGGCAGGAATGCTCTTTGGAAAGGCCAACGGGGTGGAACTATCCAGGAGACCTCTTCCAACCTAACATCAATAATTTAAAAGGTTCGTAATGAAGAGGACCAAAATTAAGCACGTGGTTCGAGATCAGATTTCAAATTTGGGCTCATTTGGAACGATTTAGGAGCATCCGGAGGTACAAGGCTAGAAAGCTATTCAGAGATGGCTGTTTGAAATGCCTGAGCAGAAATGGAGTTCCGAAGATGGAATTCCAGGGTCTGGGGTCCAGAGGATTGAAGGGCGGCCAGAAGTCTTACAATTTTCAAGTGATTGGGCTCAAGGGGTTGGGATGTCGCAAAGCTTTCGATGTCTAAGATGGTGATCATTGGATAGAAGTATGGAAGGGGCGGCCTGGCGGAATGGACCCAACTCTTTAGTTAGACGTTGGATCTTCATTTTGAGTTTCACGGCGATCAGAGAGGCGGAGCCCAGAGCTCAGAAGGGCGGGCAAGATTTTCCTTTTTCAGAATGGCAGAGGAGGGACGGAGTCCCGGACAATGGAGCCCGACATGGTTGAGGATGCTCAGGGTTCAATGGAGTTCCCCAACGATGAAAGGAAGCCCGGGACGTGGGAGGCAGAAGGATGCCTGACATCCACCATTCACGACGGCGAAGACCATGTGGAATCACCAAGAGAAATTAATATCGCCGTGACGTCTTGGCGAAGGCATTATGTCTTGCCAAAGATGAGGGGGTTTCGGGGTAGCATTTTTCTTTGGGTAAGATCTCTCACCGACACTACGGGGTCTTACCGACAGATGGGGAAGCCCTGGTAGGAGATGATGGTTTCAGTGAAGGATGGAGATATCGTCGTGATGTCTCAGTGATGCGGAGGGCCCTGCTGATAAAGGGAGCCTTCGGTGTAATATTCCAAGTCGGAGAAAGGTCTCCCCGACCCGGTGATGTCTCCCCGACTTGTTTCATGCTCACCCAAGAATAAGGGGGTCGGCGTAAGGTTTTTTCGACCCAAATGTCACGCCGACGGAGTAGCTCACGGAGAACAAGGTGTGTTCACCAAGGGGTCTTGCCGAAGGGTGAAGGTCTCAACGATGAAAGAGATTTTTGCGTGACTCCAAGGGGCTCGTTGTAACATCTCGCTGAAAGCGATATGTCTTGCCGATAAAGGGTGATAATCGAGGACCGAGCAGACAGGACCCATTCACTGTTAGTGAACGGTGGTAGCGTGGCAGAATCCCAGACGCAGAAGTCCGGAGGTACGGGCCTGAGAAATAGGAATGTAGCCCGACATTGTTTAAGATTTTGAGCTTGCACACTAGACATCGAACCGACAAAGGAAACCCGATGGTCCAAGTTTGAAAGACGGGATAGCCATTTTTGAAATTTGTAGTTTTCGTAAAAGTCCAGGAGGTGAAGGAGGAGTCTGGGAATAAGAAGGGTTAATGCCCCTGCAAAGAATAGCTATGTGTGGGGCAAGTTTCAAATTAATCATGAGGGTGCCATGTTGGGTTTTCTCAAGTTTTAAGACATGGGTTTTGTTCGTTGTATCATATTTCATCATTCATATGCCCTTTTGATCGTTATTGTTCATTTTAAGCTTTAGAAATCATGAAAACATTGTTTGGCAGGGTGAACGGAAAACCTACCTCGAACACTCAATGCAGGGAGGTGTGGAATCTACTCACAATCGGCAAGGTGACGGCAATGGGTATGAGCGTGAAGGTCTCAAAGACGGTGGACTCCTCTCTGGCAAGCTCTAATCTCTCACTGTGACACTGACAAGTGAGAATGACAGTTTTGGGCAAGATATTTATAACCCCACCGCCATTAATGGCCTCATTAACTGCAAGTACGGCAAACATTTGGGTTGGTGGTGTGATCCTAAGAATTTTATCCTACTCTATTGTGCCAAATAACTCAAAAATGCAAGTGATAAAAGACTAAGGACACTTCAAGATTAGCCAAAAGAGTGATAAAACAAGAAGGAAAATGGACAAAACAAGATACAAACGATTTCACCTTCCTTGCTGTTGATGTCTCCTTGATTGGCCCTTGCTTGGGATGATTTTGTGTGCTCCTTAGATGGTTCCTTGAGTGACTAAATGCAAGATTGAATCTGCAAAATGATTGGAATGAATGGCTAGATGATAGTGGATGATTGAGAATGCAAATTGGCAGCATGTAGTTATCAAATGGCTAAGTGTTCTAAAAATGCCCTTGAGGAGGGGGTATTTATAGGAGAATTTGAATTCTCTAGAGAATTCAACGGTTGAGATGCATCCAACAAGGCCAAGATGAAGGGCTATGGTGGGTTGAGAACCCACAAGCCCTCACATCTTGACATGTGGAGGGTGAAGTGGCCAAAGGGGATATGAGATGGAGGTGAGGTGGCCAAAAGGTACATGAGGTGGAGGAAGGACAAGCACCTTGGGGAGTGAGAAGATTTCCACAAAAAGGGATTTCTTGTCCCCAAGTGGGAGTGAAAGGGACATTTGAGGAATTTTGGAATTCCTCAAAAATCTACATGGGAAAAAGAAAGGTGGTTGAAAACATAAATGTGAATTAAAAATTCACATTCTTAGGAGAATCTAAAGGATAAAAGGTGGGCTTAAAAAGGTGGGACTTGGTCACATGTGTAGATTGTGACAAGTCCAAGGTTCTAGAAGCCTTGGGAGGATGGAATGTGAATTAAAAATTCACATATAAAAGAGGGAATCTAGGATAAATAAAAAGGAATTAAAAATTCCTTTGGGGAAGAGTTGACCAAGGTACTAATTAGGTTTGACTAATCAGTAATTAGAGGATAATTAGGGCTTAATTAGGATTAAAGGCCAACTTGCAAAAGTTGGAGGATGTGACACATCCTAATCAAGGATTAGGCATGTGCACATCCCTAATGAAGAAATTAGGAGATGGATTAGGATTAGATGAAAATGACATGTGAGGAATTAAATAAATGTAATATTTATTTAATTTATTTGATGAAAAGAGGATTAAGGAGGGTAAGATATTTAATTATTAATTAAATACCTTAGGGATTTGGCATAATTAAAGATATTAATTAAATAATAGTACTATTACTTAATTAACTCGGATAGGAGAATGTTTAGATGAAAAGTGATAAATTTGGATAAATTAAGTGTCCAAATTTGGATGTCTACAGGTGGATTTAAATTCATGGATGGTGGCGGGAGACCCGGGGTCCGGAGGTCAGGAGGGCACAGGGCTGTGGCCGTTTTAGAAAATTCAACTTCAAAATTACCGGTGACAATGGGAAAGTCGAGGCTCAGAAGGTAGAGTTCTGCCAGAGGTCCGCCGTTGGGAACGACGAAACCCTCACGGAGTTCCACAAGCGGAAGTCCAGAGGGATGGGCCCGGCAGCCACAAAGGCAGCTAGGATTTGAAATTTCAACAGACGAAGATTAGGGGTTCGGGACCCGGCATTCAGGAAGACACAGTCCCTCCGCCATCAGGAACGGTGGACACAACAGGGAAACCCAGCCAGGGAAACCCGAAGGGGTGGGCCTGGCGGAGCCCAAGGCCGCCGATAGGGGCAAACTGCCAGAGAGACCCCGCAAGGCACCAAAACTTGACAAAATTAAAAGGGAGCATCATGGTCAACTTATGATGAGACTTCGAATATACACTGACCATGCGGGACATCAAAATGGGGCACGCAAAATGAGGAAGCGACAAAAACAACCTGGAAAATTGAAAGAAAAAGAGGGTCCCCATTCCGAACAAGGTGTGTGTGCTAAGGGCACAATAGGTATCACCAAGGAGCATGTCATAGCATCAAAAGTTAGATATGGAATATAATTCTTAAGATTAGTGACAACCAAAGCTCAACTAGCAGCTGCTAATTCACAAAGGTGAATAGCTTTTGAGTCGACTTTGACTGTGACTACTTGATTATTTGTGACAATCTTTAAAGAGTGGTGTAGAGTAGAAGTCACAGAACCCATAGCATGAATCCAGGGTCTCCCCAAAAGAAGATTGAAAAGTAAAGGGAAAGGCATCACATAAACCAAAGTGGGTAAGGTAACAAGGCCTAGTTGGAAAGGCAATATTATCATGCTTAGAGCCTTGCATCCAACATTATTGAACCCATGAATATACAAAGAAGAAGCAACTAAAGAAGAAGAATCGAATTTAATCTTGGGTAATAGATCGATACCTGAAACATTGAGAGTTGAACCACTATCAATGAGGGTATGCCTAATACCAATAGTATTAACGTTAACTATTATCATTAAAGGATCTTCTTGTTTCTATACATATGAAGGCAAGAGTGTTAGAGTAATAAGTTATTATGCTTAATTAATTACATCACATTGATTAATTAATTAAGTCATTTATTCCTCTTTATTACTTAAGCTAAACTTAGGCACATTTATTAATTAATTATTAATTACTAAGTGTGCACACTAGGGTTTCATTTAGGGTTTCCCTTTTTAGGGTTTCTTGATCTCCTTCATAAGGATTGATCACATTGTAATAATTGATTCTCTTAATGCATTTTTACAGAGAGGTTTTACTGAGAACATCTTTTCGGTTCTTCATATCTTTTGCATGTGACAGGTATTCATCTTGCATGCAGGTGATCTTGGATTCTAACATGGTATCAGAGCTCCAGACCTGCAGCTGCTTGTTCGTGATCTGAAGATATGGCCTCTTTGTGAGTTTCGGGTGCAAGGGTTTCCACAGGCATCTTTTCTGCAAGATCTGGGGGTAGCCTATTTTTTGGCTCACAATGGGCTCAAACGGATGCCGCCATCGCGTTCGCAGCGTCCCAAAACCCTAGAAACGCCTGTCAAATCGTCGATTTTGGTGCAAGTTGGTCGGGAGGCAAATTTTTTTTGCAGGGGGGCGTACGGCCCCGCGCGGATGCTCGAAAAATTAAAAGGGCACGTCATTTCGGGATTCGTGCCGGCGCTCGCAGAGTTCCGTGCCCGGCGGCCACAGGGCGGCCACCCATCCGCCACCGCCCCCGGCTTCTCCCGCCAGCACCGCCACAGTGCTCCGCCCGCCACCGATCCGAGCCACCCAACCTCCGCCGAGGTTAGGCCGGGCCCTTCAGCTCACCGGCGGTCATATGGGACCGGGGCTCGCCCATGCCAGCGATCCGCCCTTCACATGCACGACCAAGGGCCAAATTTTTTGCGGGGGCCGATTTTTGCGCCCCGGCGGACGGTCAAATTTGGAGCTGCGGCATGGCGTCATCGACGTCTGGCCTCCTTGCCCCCTCCTAACCCTAGTTTGCCCTAAAAGCATTTTTTTCTTTTGGCCATAACTTGGGCATACGGTATCGAAATCGGGCAAACGAGATATCGCCGGAAAGCTGGTTCCGAGCACTTTCCAGTAGTGCTGTTTATTTTTTAGTATTTTACTGTTTTCATGTATTTATTTCTGTTTGAAGTCAGATGTTGTTTTTGGACTTCCGAGCTCATAACTTTTTGCCACGATCTCCATTTTTCGCCTCGTTCGAAGCGTCGGAAAGGTATTAAGGAGCTCTATATTGCTGTCCATGCACTTTTTCTGTATCTGTCCCAGATTTATCAGTTAGTCCAGATTTGGCCCGATGGGTTGTTTGGCGATTACTTGGATGTTTTGACAGTTGGGACAGTGCATCTTGAATCTTTGCACTTCATTTTCAGTAATGCATCATTCAATAATTTCTTGCTGCTTCATAGATTCCAGAGTTGTTCCAGTTTGGAGTTTTCGAGTGTTCCGTGGCATCGGGGTTTCTGTTGCTTTAATCATGATTCCTTGAGTCAATCAGTGACTCTCATCCGGTTTCAGTAGTATACAGAAGAATATTTCCTTGCTTGCCTATATCAAGTTCCAGTGTTACTCTACAGAGTTCTTCCAGTGCTTCTTTGCAGCATGTAATCTCATTGTAGGGGGGTTTTGTCCCACTGGGTTTTTCCTTCTCTACTCCTTTTTTGTGTTGTATTGGGTTTCTTGCACATCACTTTGTGCCATATTTTGTACTCGCACTGTATTATAAAGTGCCATGGGGGGTTGTGTAGTGCCTTTTTTTGCCATCACACCTTTGTCCGGTGAGTGTCCCTCCACGACAACAGTGAATCCAGATGATTCCAGTCTCATGTATGTGTGCTTTATTTTGCACACCACTTTTTCAGTTGCAGGTGCTTTCTTGTGCACTTTCAGATGTTCTTGGTTCCTTTTCATGCACTTCATTTTTGCATTGTAAATGGGTACCTGATCAGGCCTCGTTGCCGGGACCCATCTTTGCTTTCATGCATCTTTTTCTAGTGTTTTAGCTACCTCCTAAGTTTATCTTAAGGGGGGGTGTTAGAGTAATAAGTTATTATGCTTAATTAATTACATCACATTGATTAATTAATTAAGTCACTTATTCCTCTTTATTACTTAAGCTAAACTTAGGCACATTTATTAATTAATTATTAATTACTAAGTGTGCACACTAGGGTTTCATTTAGGGTTTCCCTTTTTAGGGTTTCTTGATCTCCTTCATAAGGATTGATCACATTGTAATAATTGATTCTCTTAATGCATTTTTACAGAGAGGTTTTACTGAGAACATCTTTTCGGTTCTTCATATCTTTTGCATGTGACAGGTATTCATCTTGCATGCAGGTGATCTTGGATTCTAACAAAGAGTTCTTATGGATAGAACATAATATTCAACAAATCCACATGAATATGATACATCAATGCATTAACATCCATTAGCCTAGTAGAGGTAGTCAAGAGAATCTTCTACAAGGTTTCTTGAAGAATTTCTTGATAAAACTAGAGCAATCTAAAGCAAATCCTAAAGTGAGATCTCGGTCAGAGTAACGTAAAGTTGCTCGAAAATATCATAATCACCTAGTGCTTTAGTCATAGGTTTAGGTGTTGGAGGAAGACTTGGTTGAGAGGGTGGTAAGGAAGTAGGAGTTTGACTACATTGAGATACATGAACAAAAGGTTGTTGATCAAAATTTTGTTTGTTTCTTCTTGTATTATATCTGTGCCCAACAACATTATAAGATACAAAATATGTAGCTTTTACAAAACCTGAATACAAGTCTGGTGAATCATCATGATAAGAGATTCCATAGACAAAATGATCCTTCTTAGAAGAGGGCTAGGTGGAGTCAAGTAGATGACGGGTTTCTAAGGGCTTGGGGAAGCCACATAGACCACCATAACATTTACCGTCTCTTCAACCTACGAAGAGGAGGTTTGTTTAGAAGATTTATAGATAGAGGAAGATAATTCTAAGAAATAATCTAGAGCATCATCTAACATGTCGAAATATTCCTTAGAGAAAGCATTATCATAAACATTAAAACATTGTAGAAATAAATCCGACATGTTTTAGATCAGGTTCACCAAAATGTGAGATTAGGGGGATTCATTGCACATGAGTCTCTTCATTCTTAAGAGAATCCTAGAGGAAAAACTACCCTTATCCACCTCAACATAAGCTGAATGAAGAAACTGCAAAGAAAGTGTATACAGACTAATTATCAGAAAATACTACTTCAAGATCTGAAAGAGAAAAGCTTCTAGATTTCTACCTTCGGCAGGGGAGCTCTTATCCAAAGGACAATAATGCAGATTTAGGATGCTAATGTGGTGTGCTAGAGTCCAAATGGTGCATTAGCATCCTGAGCAATAGAGAGCTCAAGGAATCAAGTGGGTAGACCAAAGTTTCACCTTCTAACCCAAATATGAGGTTTGTTTAGCAAAATAGCAAGATGAAGAACAAAAAATAAGGAAGCAAAAGGAGAGATAAGAGAGAGCTTACAAACAACTAGACATCTAAATCCTCACTCTAAGCTCTGCTTTAACAACCTACACATAAGAAAAATGAAGAAATTTTTTGGGGTTGTATAGAGGCTTGTCGTAGTCAAACCCCCAATTTGGTGTTCCCACATCCACAGAAAACCACATACATAGAAAGAGTGTAACCAAAATGGATAGAGGGAGTGGTGAAAGGAATCCCCACTTTAGGAGAACTCGCACCACTAAGTAGCAAAATGCACAAAGAGATCTAATCTATTCACAAATAGAAGAGAGTGAGAGAACATTACCAATAGGCCTTGGCCCCCTCTTGAACAAAGATGCACCATTGAATGCTTTCTAGAGAGCTTTGACTATTGGAGGGACCTCAGTCCAATGGAGCTTTGCTTGTAGAAGTGTTGTTGCCAAGGGTAGAAGAACTTGGGTTCAAGTGAATTCAAGTTGGAGAGAAGCTTGAATGAATGAAAGGAACCCAAAAAATGAGAGAAAATGAGGCGTTTTGTTGCATGGAAGGGTGGAAAAGAGTTGTTAGACCCGAGGACTTGGCTGTAGGAACATGTGTCAAGAGCCAAGATTCAAGATTCCCCATTTCAAACTCAAAAAACTTCCAGGACACTAGCGCATGACACAGATGTCTACGCACCGCGCAAGCATCCAAAACACAAGCTTTCAGGAAAGGGGCCTTTGGGCTACTGTTGCTTCACCATTGGGCTACATGGAGATAGAATCGTGAAATTCTGACCCATGGGGTTTTTGACATTAATACATTTAGGTGTCATAAATGCTAGGAAAAGTGCTAAAATGTGGAATTGCCCCTAGGTACAATTCTGCGACATTACTCTTGCAAACTACCTATCTAACTACTAAATACTAACTAAATGTCTACTTTTCAAATGATTACAAATTCTCTTAAATATGATTATCTAGCTCCAAAAAAGGTCTACGTCAACCTCAAAGGTTTAAAAATCCCGATGAATGATCAAGCGTGTAGGTCGGCCTCAAAACATAAAAGATAATTCTTTCTGAAGTGAAACATATTACAAATTTCCAAGATAGACCCCATTGGACCCAAAATTCTTGTATGATGTTCCATTAAGCTCTACATGCTTTAGAATAGGTCAGCACTAAGAAATCTGGACCGAGTCAACCCCAAATGCTCTAACTATGAATTATAGTGAAATTCTGAGATTGACAACTTTTTAAAAACAAATGCAAATGATTTGAAATTTGGATATGATGTTGATGGCCTCATGCAGATGCTATATCCTGCTCCACAAGTTGAGAAACAATAATGCCGTGAAATGTGAAATGAAATATTGAAACTGCTATAGGCTAAAATGTAAGAAAATAAATGTTTTTTGTTGATATAGGATTGCTTTACAACTAGGGATGCTCCTGCATCAAAATTGTATATATGCATTTTCATATAGTGGGAGTATTTTGATAGTGTAACTCTATGGATAGTATTTTTCATCCGATATGATGTGGTTATTAATACTACATGAAGGAGATGATTAGATAATTTATAGTTGTTTTATAAGTACTATGGATATATAGTCTTCTCATCTAATATCCTTCAATTCAATAAAAAATACAAATATTTTGATTAGAATGGTCATGTAGGCCTTTAACATTTATACATTGTTTACAAATATATTAATTTTAGGTCTTGAGTTCAATCATAAATACAACATTGTCAACCATAATAGAAACAAATGTGGTATGCATAATAATTATAATCTTGGTCATAAATATGCATAACATACTTTCAAAGGTATTTAGAATTAAGACTATTCTATGTTATCAAACTATCAATTTTGGGTAGAAAACCAGCAATCTGAGTTGCATAGAAAAATGATTGCATGTGTTTAACATTATTGCAAAAAAATGGGTTATTTCTTTTCTTTTTCCCCTCTCCAAAATATATTGAATTTTTAAATTTGGCCTAAGGATTTGAAATTTATGATGGTTTAAATGTTGTCCCATTCCCTAGAATCTACAAATTAAGAGTTCTGGGTAAAATTATATGTGCAAGTACACAAATTCATGGGTTAATATCATTATTTAAGGGTATACTATTATAAATATTGATAAATTTATTTAGTATCCTTTCATTAGACTCTTAGGAAGGGTTCTAGGCTTTGAAATCAACAAATGAAGAAGTAATGCCTTTTTTTCCTAAATCACCTAGCAATGAATGGATTTAGGGAGCATGTTGGATATGGAATAGCCTTCTTAGTGTACTATTTTAGTAAATTTTATTGTCTTAGAATTATATGAATGAACTAATTCTAAAATAGGCTTTGTCTTATGGATATGGTTTTATCCATCTAGTATAATGTCATGGTATCATAGTGAGATGATTGAGATATTTTATGATGTAAACATTGTTTTTCATTGGTTTTCTTGCATAAGTAAATTACCTTAATTAATCTGAAAATTTTCCCCTTATATATTTATCAATGAACAAGTGTATTAGATATAGAATGCATGAGAATATAGGTATTTTAGCTTGTTAGCGACTCACATAGTTAACGTGATTCTATCATGCATGGTGGCCACATGTTGCTAGATCCTTTATGATGGGTTGAGATGATCCAAGGGAGTAGCATAGGGAAGCTGATGTTGGAATGAAAATGACACTGAGAGGGGGGGTGAATCTATTTTACCATTTTTCAAAAAATAAACCATAGCACATATTTGTTCTCAATATATCAATGATAAGTGCATTCATGAGTTGAATGCAATCATTCACAAACTGAAATGAGAAATGTAATCACAAAACAATGAACAATAAAGCATTCTCATAGTAAAGTAGTGAAACAACAGATGAACAATGAGACAAAAGATTTGTCGAGTGGAAAACCCTCATGGGGTAGAAAAACCACTCCTAAACTGCTGCCTTTCAAGCTCTTATTTGAAAACCTCTATTAACAATGCCTTATAGGCTAATTTCTAAGCACCAACTCAAGGACCACCAACCCCTCATTTTGAAACACCAATTTCAAGGAGCACAAACTCCTTTTTCAAATTACAGAATTACAAATAACAGAGAGGATTTCTTTGTTTTCTAGATAAGCTCATAGAACCCCACACCCTTAATCTATCTAATACCCTAAAGATTCAAAACTATGAATCCCTAAAATATTACATAAATTAAGGAGACATCTTTGCTCTGTATCATATTTTTATTTTGTATTACAAAGCTTTTTCACTTTCTATTTTTGATGCAACAACAAGTTACACTATCACATGATCGCATCATCAACACTCAGTGATGAAACACTATAATTATCTTTATATCAAGAACATTATTTATGATTTAAAGAATATAATACATTATGAAACCCTCATGTTGTTTCCAGAAAATTGAACCAGTAGAAAGATGATCAGTAAATGGAGAATAAACTTGTGTAACGCCTGTGCAAAAGGCCATTTCAAACTCTGGCAAGAATAAATCAAGTAATGCTCCCTTTTTAAACTGCAAGAATTTGTCAAAACCCAGATCTAAAAGTAGAGAAATATGAACAAGTAATATCATTTCCCATTTCTAAAAAGGACCCAAAATGAATCTATTTTCAAAAACCTTATGCAAATAACCAACATTTTTGTAACGTATGAAATGAGTCCATTTAAATCCAAAATGATACTGGCAGATTTCACAAAAAGCATGACTGCCCATCAACCGAAAATCATAAACCCTTGTTGCAAGAATACTAATAATATATCAGGGCATCATTTACTTCACAAGTAATCGAAATGCAAAGAGTCATTTTAGAGGACAAAAATAATGGCAATAAACCATCACTGCAAGGTCAGATTGGAAGAGAATCGAACCATATCTCCACCAAATACCAACAATAAATCCATTTTTCAAAATTCTGAAAATGCAGTCAAGAGTAACTATAATGAAATCATGCATTTCTGATAGGGTTAATTGAGAGCCCATTTTCCTTTTATTCTTTTTCCAGATTCGAACAAAAATAATAACTGCCATTTGTAAGATAAATATCAAATGATGAATGTGTTACATGTTTCATGCAACATGAAAATCAAATAAATACTAGTCAAATTTGAAGCCAGCAACCATAGCTCACAGATTTGAAACTCCCACGAATTTCTTTCACCAATGTCAAGCTTTCAGCTAGTGAAGTGAACCAAACTTTTCATGCACAGAAAGAATCCCATATTCTAACCGAGCTCTCATAAAGAGTTGATTTCAATTACACAAATTAATGATAGAGAAAACTGAGAGAAAATTTGCAGAAGAGAAGAGACCATTCTCATGGCAGCGGCTAGGGTTCTATTACTCAACCAAAAAGATAGCACAATAAAATGCACTTAGCCCTAGCTTTTCCAAAAGAAAAAAGATTCGATGACTTTGCTAAAACACAATGAGATTTGAAGTCCACAATTAAATCAAAACATAATAATGAACAACTTAAAATTTGATTGAATTCGTTGTCCAAGGAAAAGCTGACCACATAATCACCTCCAAATTTTGCTATCAAGCTGTTGACACATAATGATTATTAAAATAGACTAAATTATGAGTCAAAGGTCTTCAAAGAATGTCAACTTAGAACAAATGATGGTTTCCAAAAATTATAAATGAGTGGCCTTTTATATAAGACGGACCAAATGAATATTACCATTTGAAATATGCTAAGAGAAACCTAATAGGGTTATTTCCATGAAGATGTCGACCCCACAAATCATTAGCATGCCCGATGATAAAAAAGTATCATATGTAAAGAGAAAAGGATTCAAATAATTAACATAAGAACTTTCCTTTGAATGTCTACTATAGAGTCAAGACTTGGGCATAGAAGACTCCAAAAAAATGATAATAATTTTCCGCCATGAGTGCCAATAAATTCCATCAAATAAACTAAACATGTGAAGTAAAAAATTCATAAATATGAAGCTTAAGAGAGCCCTATCACCATGAATACTGACTAAATAACCTGAACCAAGCCTTATCAACACTGTCAGTCCAAAATAAACATAATCATTTGCAAAGAAATAGCATTCATAACACTAAACCAAAATTCCCATCAACATGAACTTGAATCATAATGATTAACCATCTGTAATAGCCAAGTGTCATCAAATATGTATCATGATAAAGTATAAAGATCCAATCTGAGACTATCAAACCAAGAGAACCAAGAAAGTGATTTTGTCATTAAGGACAAACCATGAACACAATTGAGATCCAACAAACTCCCCCTTTGTCCTTGATGTAAAAACACAAATGATTGTCCCCCTTTTTTCCTCAATGACAAAGGATAAAAGAGAAGTATGTGCATTTCCATAAAACACAACTAAGAAACCAACCAAATACCATGAGAATCGACTGCAAAAGAGTAATAGTGCAGCAACCATGTTTGTAGGAGAGTTGTACGTGAGTAAAACTTATAACATGCTCCCCATATGCAGATGCTTGGAAAATTGGAGAAGTAAAGATTGAGAGATAACTCCTAATCAAAGTCTCAACCTTTCAAATAGTTCTTTAACTAAATTCTTAGTAAAAATGTCAGCCACCTGGTCTTGTGAGCTAACAAACTATAAACAGACTTCATTAGCTAGTACCTTTTCTTGAAGAAAATGAAACTTGATAGCAATGTGTTTAGTGCGAGAGTGCATAACAGGATTTTTGGAGATATTAATCACACTAGTTTTATCACATAGAATAGAAACAGGTTTAGGAACTTCAATACCCATATCAAATAGAGTTTGACTCATCCAAAGTACTTGAGTACAACACGAAGTGGCAGCAATGTATTCTACTTCAGCAGTGGAAAGAGAAACAAATTCTTGTTTCTTGTTGTTCCATGCCACTAAATGATCACCAAGAAAGAATGCAGCACCACTGGTGCTTTTCCTATCATCCAAACAACTAGTCCAATCAACATCAATATATGCAATTAATGAAAAATCATTGCTTCTAGGATGCCAAAGTCCATAATCAAGAGTGCCCTGAACATATTTAACTATCCTTTTAACAACAGTAACATGAGTTTCCTTAGGTGATGACTGAAATCATGCAACCATGCAAACTTCATGCATAATGTCAGGTCTAGAGGCTATTAAGTATAACAAGCTGCCAATCATTGACCTATATTCACTTGGATTTACATCAGGAGAATCATCAGCCTTACTAAGTTTACATCCTATAGCCATTGGAGTGATAACTGGATGGCATTCATCCATTTGATATTTTATAAGCATCTCTCTTGCATAGTTTGTTTGAGAGAGAAATATACCAGTTTCAAGTTGAGAAATTTGAAAACCCAAAAAGAAAGTTAACTCTCCCAACATTGACATTTCAAACTCAGATTCCATAATCTGAGAGAATTTTTTACTCAAAGCAATATTATTGTAGCCAAAGATAGTATCATCTACATAAATTTCAACAACCAAAATATCAGAACCCCCAATCTTAACATAAAGATTATTGTCAACACCTCCTCTAACAAAGCCATTAGAAATCAAATGATTATCCAGCCTAGAGTACCAGACTCTAGGTGCTTGTTTTAAGCCATATAGGGCCTTTTTTAGCCTGTAAACATGATTAGGTTTGTTTTTGCAGATAAACCCTTCAGGTTGTTCTATATATACTTCATCTAAATAACCATTCAAAAAGGAAGTTTTGACATCCATTTGATAAATAATGAAGTTCTTGAAAACATAGTAAGCTAAGAATATTCTAATAGATTCAAGTCTAGCAACAGGTGCAAAAGTCTCACCAAAATCAATACCTTTTTGTTGAGCATAGCCTTTGCAAACAAACCTTACCTTGTTGTGAACAACATTGCCATTTTCATCAAGCTTATTTCTGTAAATCCATTTGCCACCAATGACATTCTTGTCATCTGGTCTTGGGACTAACTCCCAAGTCTAATTTTTTTCAATTTGATCAATTTCTTCCTGCATAACATTGAGCCAACATTCATCAGTAAGAGATTCATCATAATTTTTTAGGCTCAAATTGTGTAACTAAACAAAAAGCTGTAAGCTTCGCTATATGAGCTTTTTCATCAGATTCAATAGTCTTTCTTCTTATTTGAACTCCTGCATATTTATCCCCAATAATCTGATCTTTAGGATGGTATCTAGCAAGAGATTTTCAAGGAGTTTTTGACACACTTTTCAGGACTTGTTTCTTCAATTTTAGGACGTGTTGATTCAACATTAGGCTTTGTTGTTTCAAATCCTTCTGAAATTATTTCAAGTTCAAATTCTTCTGCCTCATCATCCTGCATAGGTTCAACATCTGAATGTGGTCTTTCATCAACTTTTACATTAGCTACTTCAACAATATTATTAAGACTATTGTTAAGGAATTTATAGGCTTTACTATTGTAGACATGCAAAATTGGCATAATGCATTTGATTAGTTCATATTCGCCCATCAATTAAATAAATCAAGTTTATTTGGCCAATCTCCTAAAGTCATCAATTTAAATTAAATAAATCAGCTTGATCCTAACATCACCCTCTTTGATTAATTAAATAAAACCTTTATTTAATCAAGTCTGAAATCATCTTCCATCCCTTTTGATTTAAATAAATCAAAATATTCAAGTCAAATGGGTCAAATCATCTAATCATCATCTAAGTTAATCTAATCCTCATTAAATCTAATCTAATGCATGTCACATCCTCTATCTTTTCCCACTTGCACTAATAAAGCATTTTGATTGATTTATTAAAATCAGCATTTCCCATCATGGCATCTTTGAGGAATATACCCTCAAGTTTGAATTCAAAAACAAGTGGACATGTACATCCAAAAAAGTATTTATGAGCTCTTACATGGATCTTACATGTCCCTTGCACAAGTCAAACTCATCATTTAACTCTCAAATTCAAATTTGAAATCTCCCTCTCTTTGGCACATTGACCAAAATGTGCTCATCCTCCAATCCATCACAAGTTGACAAGTGGCCTCTTTTCATTGGCTTGTTTTTAGTCGCACATCCTCCATGTTTGGTATTCTTATATCATTCTATTCTATAAATAAAGATCATCTCTATTGTTTTAATCCTCCACAACTCCACAATCTCATACACAAATGCATCATTGTCATTTTAATCCACAAAGCTAATGCAAAGTCACTCTCTTCAATTCAGAACTGATTTTGCATAATGATATTATGTTAAGGTTTAACCATTTGCATATTTGACATCCACATAATGGCGCTAGAAGGAGGGCACTTGCCTTGCACATTCATCATTTTCCTGTATTGCACATTTTACATATCAAGTCAAGTGTAAATCTCACTACTAAGCTTCTTATACCTAGTTATTTTGTTTAAGTCTTAGCATCTATTCTTTTAGGATACATGTTTGCTTTATACTTTCATATTTGCTTCATGGTTGCTATGGGAATTGCTTTATATTATGTTGAAAGTAGGAATTGCTTTATTCTTTTGTACTAACAGTTCCTAAAGGAGATAATACCTCAAGATTTTCTCATTATTTTAACTTATGGTTCTGGCGATGAGCCAAGGATAGAAGTGTGTACTTTTTGATTTGTGTATTTCTTTGGATTTATCACCAAAATGTAGACAAGAAAAGTAACTGAAAAAAAATTACAGGTTTGATTATTATTAATAAATGACTGAGTTTCTTGTGAAAATATAACCAAATCAAATATCTGAATCTACTCACAGTCAAAATGCTAGCTGAAACCGAGCCACAGATATAATACTTCTCAAATGAAGTCAGATTTGATAGATATCTAGTAAAATTCTTTTGCAGCTTCGTATCCCTTGTGCATGTCCTGAATATCACATTCTTTCTTGCTAATCTGGCACTTTCCCACCTAGGTTGCTTCAACAAAGAATAAGCAAATGATGGTGATCAACTGATTGCCTATAATGGTGAAACCAACAAAAATATCGTGAAGTGAAAATGATCCTAGCTATGATTCAGTTCTTGTACATAGTTTGCAGCTTCAACTATGATAAGAAAACAACGCCCTTGTCTCCACTAATGTCTATGGGTTCATGCCCTTTTTCATTCACATCACCAAACATTTAATATCTATTTTTTCTTCTTGATAAGATTAATATAATTTAAAGCATTTAACTTTTAATGTGGCTTTTGAGGGGACCGATCTTACAAGAAAAAAATCAAGAGGATTAAAATTGTTTCTTATACCCTTTCAACAAATCTTTCTTGTTGCGCAGGCTGTGAGACCGCATCGTTCGGGCATTCTGCCCAAGGTTCAACATATATCTATTTTCTTCTTAGTGTGAAGCCGTTGTAGAGGCCGCAAAGGAGTTGTTGTAGAAAGATTCCACGTTCAAGCTCTTTGGATGAAGAATCCCTATGATTTTCGCCTAAGAGGGACCTCATTTTATAGAAGCGCTGACTCTATTGACATCTTCGAGAGGTTTGTTTCAAGGCACGCACAGTCTAGTGCCTTGTGAAAGTCTTTGCTACTATGTGTACAAACTGCTAGCTCGGTTGCTTTGCTTTGTCAATGTGGCACCTCTTGAGAGGGATGAGGAGAGCAGTATCTAAGGAAAACCACTAGAAGAAAAGTCTCCAGAGCCAAGTCAATAGCAAAGGAGAAGAGAAGTTGCTTGAATCACACCACTTTGGAGGTGATGAAATGTGGAGTTCCACTTGTGGACCCACTACATGAAAGCAGCTACAACAAAAGACATGGAGGAGCTCCAATACCTGCGATCTAAAAGCCCCTCAATGAGGAAAGTGGTATTTGGTATTCTTTATTTTGAAAATCATTAGGTGCACATCTCTCTCTCAAATAATTGTTGTTCTCTTTTTTAAGTTCATTGTTCTCATTTAGTGACTGGCTGTGCAGGGTGGATAGGGTGGATGGGAATGGATTTTGAATCTTGCTCATTGATTTTTTTTGCAAAATATTAAGATTATGCTTATTTACCTCGTGAAATTTTACAACCTATGAAGTTTTACATTGTTCTAGGCTATGGAAATTTATTGAATATGGCTTGACACTCTGCCAAATGCATTTACTTGAAATTTTTTAAAGCCTTTATTCATTATCTTGTTCATACGCCTGTGCATTTACATTAGCTTGAGAATTTTTAAAGACTTTTCAAACGTGTCTTTTTGTAAAAGCTATTCGGGTTGAATAAAAATATTTCTACAGCACTAGATAGTTATGATGGAGGATCTGAAGGACTGCGGGAAAAGGTAAAGAAGTCAACTTGACACCTGCAAATTGCATTAATGTTCCCTCATTCATTGGCGGGTGTGAACCATTTGGCACTGCATCATATGGTGTCTTTTTCATGAGCTAGATTCATAACTTTTACATGCCATTTTCTTTTAATTGAATGCAACCCGCCACCTACTATGTCAGCACCAATCTTTCAGGCTTTACAACAGCTTCCATCAATTTGTTCCATAGAAAAAAGTAACCTTGACAATTCATTAATAGCATCGGATGATACTTTATCTTTGATGACATGAATAGGTCAAGGATATCATTGATCTTTATTATGATTGAGTAAGAAAAATGTGTCCATTATCATGAATAAACTCAACTTTATATCTAACTGAAGAAATGATATCCCAAAACAAAAACCAATGTAAAATCCTTTGAGTGATTTCAGATCATCAGATTGTGCAAATCCTATCATTAGTACTCTTCCTATCTTGTTACTATTGTTGTCTCTAACTCATTTATGGCTTTTTGCAAGTTCAGTCAAATGAGAATTAAGATGTCATCATGACAAAGAACCAATTCTTTTCTTATCTACAACATAAATTGTTTGATTTTGGATGGCATTGATCTTTGTTATATGACAAAAAAATAATGTGTAAAATGTTTTTAATTAAAAACTTGATCCTTGTATAATTTCCTTTTTTATCTTGCAGGAAAAGTGAGGCGAGATTTTGTTTGGAGAGAGAACTTGCAAATTTGAAGCGAAGGAAACAATCTTTGGAGAAAATTTTTAATTTGGGCCTTGAACATTAAACTTGAACTTGGAAAAAGAATTTTTTAATGCTTATTGCAATAACTTGAGGCATTCATTTCTTGATTTCATTTTCTATTTTAGGACAACTTGCTTTCAATTTGGATTTAAAATCAATCATTGTCTTGATCTTTTCAAAGTTGGCCTAAAATTGAACATTAGAAACTGACTAGTCTTTTACTTTTGGACTAAAATTGAACAAGCAACTTCACATTTGATTTTTTTTTGGTGCTTAAAAAAAATTCATCATTGCTTTGAGGCTTAAAATGAACATGTATTTTTCGTGTTTCATAATCTCTTATTCAAAGTAATCTCATCTAAAAAGGCGTATGCACTTCTCTCACGCTTCACGGTGATCTTGAGAATCAAAAGTCTTTTTGATGACATTAAGTTGCATAAAACATTGCCTCCACACTTTAGTTTGGGTTTAAAAATTGAACAAGATCTTTTGTGAGTGTGAGTGGGGGCATTATCGCATATATTCTCTCTCTTTGTTATCATCAAAGATTGATCGAGTTACGGATTTTGTCTTTACTCGCTTTTCTTTATCCTAGAGGGCCTGACTTGGGGAAAAAGTACTCACCCAAGGGAATGACTCAATCAGTAACACTCTAAATCCAAGAGTATTTCCAACCGGGATATAAATGTGGGTATTGGAGTAAACACTAATATCATGCAGTTGGTTCCGACAAGATGGATCCGAACGGGGACTCTTGCCGTATGGGTCAATCTCCATGAACAAAAAGTCCTTATTATTAAAACCCATGTGCTAGAATTTTCCAAAATCCTTTAATCTATTTGTTGGTGCAAGAACAGTCGTTCTAAAGCCACCCCACACTTTTACAGTCTTTTAGTAGAAATGGAAAGCATGCCATGGGAGTTTCATGGGTGTTGATGCTTGGCTGCCCCAATTGACGATAATGAGCCGTGGAGGGGAGCCAATGGGTTCAAGCATCTAACCATTCGCTAAAGATAAGCGTAGTTGTACTTGTCCAAGTGGGAATCCAACAAATATTGTCTTACACATCCATAGGGTTGTACTTATTCTTGGGTTACAAAACACAGTGCTTTGATTGAAAACATTGGAAAACCAACATTCAACATGAGCATCAAATCTCAAACCCTTTAGGAGAAGCAAATATCCTTGAACAAATTCACATGTTATTGCTTTCCCTTGGGATTCGTATCCTTAGAGGCTTCTAAACATTTGGATTTCATCTCAATTTGCTCCTACTAAAGTCAACTTTAGGCAACCTTTGTCTTGATTTCCTTGATCTCCACATAACGCACTTCGTGGGATGAAAGAAAATTAGGACATTAGACATCTAGTTTCAAAATCTAATCAAGAGTGTGTTTGTGATAAAAAGAATCCATTAAGCAAAGATTGAATCAATTGGACCCCACATATGTGCTTGGCATCTTTTGGTGATATGGTTTTCATGCAAAAATTGGTCTTTTGATTTTTAATTACTCTTAGAGAAAAGCATGTTCTTCACTATCTTGGTCTTGTAAAAAAGTCCTTCCTAGGTTCATTTAGGATCAAATCAAACATTTCACCCATCCCAAACATTTATCAAAATCTATCTCACCAAACAACTTTAGAGCTTTGGAAATATCATTCTAGACTTGGGTAGATCATCAAAATCAAAATCACCTTGTTTAGTTAGGAGTATGGGAATGCATCCTTTCTCATACCTATAGTTAAATTAGCACCCCTTTGAACAAGTTCATCCTAAGACAACATCTAACATCTTAAGGTATACAAGTTCATTATCCAATCAAACCAATCAAAATCAAACCCTAAGTATAGCATTGATCTAAAGTCCCTAAACATTCAACACTCATATCATTTCCCCTTTTCATCCTTCATCTCGTCATTGGTTCTAAGAACCTTAGAGGTCACTTTTGCAACAAGGTCAAAACACAAGAGGAACATGGAATATAAACTTGATCCATACATCATGAGTAATCCAAGTCAACTAACCTATCAAAGCCTTACAATGCCAATTGATTATCTATACAAACCGTACATGGGATCATTACCTTCGACAAATGTCAATAGTACAACAAATGTGAATATGCCCAAATCGAAGTTTGGGACACCTTTCCTAGTGGTAGATTTAAATCCAAGTCCAAACCTACAAATACACCAACTGAAAAATCAATGCATGAGCCTTCGGATGAACAATGTCATCCCACCAAATCCCTACATGCCAAATGAGAATGTACCAAGTACAAGTTTTCCAAACATGAATCCGGAAAACTTTGGGATAAATATGTTTGCAAATCATACGAATATTGTTCAAAATCCATACAAGATGTTAACGAATCCAAGTCAAGGTAACACCATGCAAAATCAAAGTTACCTAAATCAAGGCAATGTGATTCCCAACATCAACAATGTTCAATTTCAACCTATCATCCCAAATCTGAACATCATCCCAAATCAGAACATTGTCCAAAATCAATTTTTCCATGATCCCATTCAAAAACCACAAGTATGCATCCCAAATCTACTTGAACAAAAGCCAAATCAACTATATCAAGGGAGTCAAGATCGAAATCAAGATCAAATTTGGTGAGATCAAATTGCTACACTTACCAAAATAGTTGAGTCATTGCACCAAGAGACATCTCCACCACCATTACCCATATCAGCATCATTCCTTGGTTTAGGGCTTCCCCCTTTACCTATCACCAATCACTGCATCCAAATCAATCCACCTAACACCAATCAAGCCATCACATCAAATTCTTTGAATATACCATCGACATCGCACCAACAGATGATATCTAATCAAATGACAACATCAATCATGACAAATCAAAATACGGTCTCCCAAGGACCTATCGCCTCAGTCATTCTAACCATTCCTATCACCTCGATCACTCCAACCACCCCTATCACACCCATCATATCTCAACCCCTCACTACCATGATCGCTCCAAGTGTATCTCAACCACTTGTCACTACATCCAACATGATTCCAAATCCACCACCACTACCACCAAAACCAAATGCAACAAGACAATATAAAATTGGGATAAAAGCTCACCAAGCCTACCAAAAGGCCATCCAAAAATATCTAGCCACGTAACAAGAAACACAAGCTCAACAAGTGTAACAAGCCTCTCAAGCTTCCCAAGCCTCTCAAGCTACCCAACAAACACAAGCACAAACATGGAAAATGATAACTTTTGGGGATAACGATGAACATTCAACCACTAGTGATAGCATTGACAATCTCCCCACCACAATTGATGAAAGCAATGATCAAGATCTATCCATCAAAGAGCACATTGACTTGATGTTTCTATCTCATCCAAAGATCAAATCAACATAGGTCAAGAGTCACTTTTCAATCATGATCAAAATCCACCAACAATACTCGACAATGATCCAATTCAAGAAATGTCAACATCACTTGACCCTATGGTTGAAGACATTCATAATCTCTCTGCCACAATTTTTGAAAACAATGTTCAAGATCTCTCAATTAAGGAACATAGTGAAGATGTTTTTACCCCACCTGATGATGAACTCACCATACATCAAGAGCCACTTTTTAGTGATATACTTCAAGGAGTGTTAGGATTATTTGATCCTATCAACATAATGCATGATCCATCGACCAATGATCATATTGAAAATGTCTCTACATTTCCTTATGAGTTAGAGGACATATCTCAAGAATTTATTCCAAAGCATGATAAAAATCCTTCACCAAAGTCTAGCGATGGTCCTTTCCAAGACATATTGACATCCTTCGACCTCATGGTTACAGATACTGAAGGAACCCTGAACTTGACACTTGAGAATATTGAATCACTTACCATGACTAATGATGACATCTAAGAACCCTTTGTAAGCCATCCATCCTTTAAAACTGACCCATGTCAAGAACTTGATCCAAAGCATGTCAAAAGCAACTTTGAAATCATTCAAGATCAAGAATTTGTATCTTCAAGATACTACAATAATCTAATGGACACTCTCCTATCTATGCAAGATGATCATATCCATGTAGCACATACTCCTCCATCTACCCATTAGATGCTTTATGTGGATGGAAACATAGATGATCTTCATTCAGAACATGATTCCTTTACTCTTGATATTATTACACAAAAAGAGCAGGTTATTGATTCCTACAGTCAAACTGAGTTATCAACATCAGGATCAGATATATCCCAAATACAAAATGAGGGAATCATAAATAAATATATCCAACATTATCCACTCAAGGAAATAGGTCAGACAAAATAGTATATTCTGAAGTCAACAGAACATCCAATCGAAATAACATCATCTGCAGTGGTCATTTATCAAAGAATGCATGCTAAACAAGAGCTCTCAGAATAGGTAGAATCAAAGCATGAAGGTACTACTTCCACAATATTGGGGGCAACTATGTCTCAAGAAAATGTCAACATAGGGAGCACGAAGAGTCCTTATGATGAAACTAGTGTAAATACTACAACCAGCCACGTCATGAATCTTCATCCACCCATTACCCCATCAATGAATTGGGACCAACTTCAAAAGAAAGAATTGAATCAAAGTACGAAGAACGTTATCAAAGAAAATGAAGTTGGAAAGCATAATGGACAAATCAAATACAAATGGATACCAAAGAATACAAAGAAAGATCATCCCTATCAAACTCCATCAGTCAAAGAAACTATGGGGAAAAATAAAAAAGGGAAAAGTATCCATCAAGGATGTCCTCAAAAGAAAAAGCAGGCTTTTCAAGCGACGTACAAAGTGTATCAAGCAGTTGATCCTAATTCCATGCACACTTCCATATCCACCCATCATTGCTCATCTTCCCAAGTTTGGAGAGTCAAAGGTTCCAAACTGTCAACCAATCCATCTTTTATCCCTAACCACACTCCATCCATGCCTCCACACATGATATCCAATTCTCAAATTGACCATGTATTGACCCTTCATCATAAGGATTAGAAGGCACTCTATCACAATGTGTTGCACAAAGACAAAGTTAACCAGATATCAATATCAGATCAAGAATCCCAAAAGTTGCATTCAAGTGCGTATCTTAGCAAAGCAACTTCTTCAAGTAGGATATCATTGGTACATTATGATAGGGGAATCTACATCAGCAACACCTTGTGATTCAGCATGAGCTTAAAATCTTTCAAAAAATTAAAAAAAAAGCAAAAAAATATGAAAATCCAAAAAAAATCAGAAAAAGGATTGAAAATAGTAAAGAGAAAAAATCATCCTCTAGTGAAAACTACAGGGGCAGTGCTTTGGTAAGGTACCATGATGAAAACTTGGAGAACAGGAATCATGTGTAGAATTGAGCATCTACATGCACTAGTTCAGGTGAAAGCATCTCATCCCATCTGTAATAAATCTAGCATTCCATCCATCTCAACCATAATAAATCCATTTCATCAATGAACCAATTATCCAATCCATCTTTATCCATCTACATCCATAGTCCAAGTCATCTTGATCTTGAAAAATTTTGGTGCACACTTTATGCTTGCTTATGGTAAACATCTTGACATAGGTCATTTTCACTGATCCTATCCTACCCAGCATTATCTGAGCTATGAAGCATTATCCAATGAGCATTCTTTATTTGAACACCTTATTTTATCATAAGATAATTCTTGGCATCCTTTGCATGCTTACCATATCCATCCATCCATACACCTATCCAGGCATCTATCCATGACATTCCATACATTGCTAGACACTCGGGGTAGACATTTGCATCTTGCTTTGGGAATAAATCTTGATTTATATCCTCCAACTTATGTGGTGAAACAAACATTGACAAACGTGAAATCAAGTTGGTCAAGCATCTGTAATCCAAAATCCGAATCACTAGCCCATGGCATATTTTGACGACAAGAAATTCCTTATCAGTCTTCATCTTTCATCGAACATCAATCGAAGTAATCACTATCAGTTGCATCTAAGTTGCACTTCAAATGTCACATCAAATCATTCAAACAACTTTTGTTCCAAATCAAGCTTCATCAATCATTATCAATCAAATCCAATAAAAAAATCATCATCTTGGGACATCCTTGTGTTGGTTAACACTATCCTTGCATTATTGTGTATCCTCAACAATGTTATCATCATCAATCCTGATCAATCAATCCTTACATTGTTGTGCATCCTCAACAATGTTATCGTCATCTATCCTGATCAATCAAATCCTTGGATTGTTGTGCATCCTCAACAATGTTATCATCATCATCAATCCATCGATTCAATCAGTCAACCTTAGCTTGTTCTTCAAAAAAATCCCAAATAGATACTGATATCATGTCCATATCCAAATCGTCAAAATTATGCAAAAAATCCAAAAAACACTCAAAAAGTTAGAAAAATATCAAAAACATTGGAATCTGAACTACGTCGTCTCTGAGCTTAAATGTAGGCAAGGCTAATCTTTGATCAGCCCCCGAGACATCAAAATCCAAAAAATTCAAAAAACATCAAAATCGAGAAACATTCAAAAAAACAAAAATCCCAAAACATTTGAAAAATCAAAAATCAAAACATTTAAAAAATCCAAAAATACAAAAATAGCCTCAAAACATTGCAAAATGTCAAAAACATCCAAATATTTGAAAAAATCCATCTGTCTCATCTCGCTTTCACCCGCAATAATCAATC
Source organism: Sequoia sempervirens (assembly GCA_007258455.2). Classification (NCBI taxonomy): domain Eukaryota; kingdom Viridiplantae; phylum Streptophyta; class Pinopsida; order Cupressales; family Cupressaceae; genus Sequoia; species Sequoia sempervirens. Next base: position 49,680,523 of record VDFB02047144.1, on the reverse strand, counting down.
ATCGATTAAACTGATCATCACCTTCATCCTTTGGTAAAACAAATAGAAACAATCACAGCAAATCAACAAAAGCAAACTTCAAATGCAAGATCAAAATCGAAGCAACAAACTTTTAAATGCAAAATCAAACTCTTGATCAATCACAAACATGACAATCAACTTTATATCAACAGCCTATCAATCAACTTATCAAACCATCATCATCCTATACAATGCATGTCCTAGGATATATCGTTCTGACAATGGGCATCATTTTGGATATCACTTTGGATTCTTATCCTATCAAAACACATCCCTTTGGCTCAAGGTATGAAGAACATTGGCTTGTTTGCGTACTTGATCTTTTCTTTTGATTTATCTAATTACGCTCATTCCAAGGACCTCTCGATGATATCCGAACGAAGGATTTAGAGAGATAGGAATGGGGCAACGATCATTATCCTTTTGTCTACTATGCTTGTTGGATGTTCTTGTAATATAACTTGGCGAATACTTGCTTTGTTAGGTATGTCCTAGCAAGGTTTCTGTATGTCAGGTGTGAGCAAGAATACTCCTATCTGTTTGTCGAGTCAAAGTTCATCACACTAGGTACAACACCATCCTGGTTCTTTATACCTTGATGCATCGTATCCATGTGTGTTATCAAACATAAGGTAAGTATCCCTTTTAAAAATCCCAATCCTTGATAAGAAAATCATCATCATCTATCATCATCATCATCTCTAATAAAGTCTTGTCAGATCATGGACCTGTTGGATCCTCTTGTCATCATCTTATTTCTTCTTTCTTCTCTCTATGATAACATAACATCACCAATGCATCCATCATGCATCCATCCTGCATCCAAATCAACATACCACATATCATTCATATCATACATAATAGGAAACATCGATCATTTCACATGCATTGCATTTGCATCATCATCATAATATAGATCTATTAGTCTAAGCATATACATAAATCATACATTTGCATAATCATAGCATATCGCATCATCCATCTCATCCATCATCACCTCATATCATCATTTAAGTTGTTTAAGATAATATAGATTTGTTATTCTAAGCATCTTAAAACCATCTCATTAGCATCATCATCCATAACTATCCATTTTGAACCTCTTTATCATGAGATCGACCCTCAAACTGAATCTTTTCACTCGATCTCTCGAGGGGGAAATGTACCAGTGTACTTCTTACCACTGGGGCATCCCAAAAAATCAGATTTTTTTTAAATTTGATCGCGGCAAGTTTATTCTTTGAACCAACGCAACGAGTACATTGGTTCAAAGAGGGGCAAAATGTAGAAATGCAAAATTGGCATAATGCATTTGATTTGTTCATATTCGCCCATCAATTAAATAAATCAAGTTTATTTGGACAATCTCCTAAAGTCATCAATTTAAATTAAATAAATCAACTTGATCCTAACATCACCCTCCTTGATTAAATAAATCAAACCTTTATTTAATCAAGTCTGAAATCACCTTCCATCCCTTTTGATTTAAATAAATCAAAATATTCAAGTCAAATGGGTCAAATCATCTAATCATCATCTAAGTTAATCGAATCCTGATTAAATCTAATCTAATGCATGTCACATCCTCTAGCTTTTCCCACTTGCACCAATAAAGCATTTTAATTTATTTATTAAAATCAGCATTTTCCATCAACATAGCATCTTTGAGGAATATTCCCTCAAGTAAGAGCTCACTTTATGGCCAAATTTGTTGTAGAAAAAGCAATACCCATAAAAGAAAGGGTTGAAGTTGTATGATGTTGGGTTATTCTTAGCAGGATGAACATGATTCTTATCAAAATCAGGGTGATTTGATCTAGAACTTTTGTTTACAACATCTTTTTTCTTTGCATCATTATTAGAACATTCACCCTTCTCAAACCCAATGCCAGTTTTATCCTTGTTCAATTTCTGCTTGCTAAGCATGTCATTCAGTTTTAAAGTACTTTCATACTTTTCAATGGTCTTCCTAATATCAACAATTTCATGTTCAAGTCTTTGAATTTCTTGATCTTTATGACTTATACCAACACAAAGACAATCCTCAACTCTCTTGGCTTCTTCAAGCCGAGTCTTCAAAGAGACTATTTCTTGATTTGAAGTTTGTTCTTGAGCAAGAGCTTGAGCAAAATTTTGTTCTTGAGCAAGAATTTTCTTTTTGAGTTTTCTAATCTCTTTTAAAGCACATTTCAGTTCACCTTCTAGATCTACTTCACCTTCTTCAATATCATTGTTGTTTGTATCTTCTTGTTGAGTGATTTTAGCCATGAATAATGTTTCATGTTCTTCTATAGATGCATCTTCAGATTCAGTGTCTGTTTCATCTTTACTAAATAGAATCTTCTTTTTAAAGTTGAATTTTCATTTGGGTTTATAGGCCTTCTTCTTAGACTATTTTTCAGAGTTCTCATTGTCACTATTTTGATCACCATAGGGGCACTTTGCAGCAAAGTGGCCTATTTTACCAGAGTTAAAACACTTAAAGGAAAGTTTTCCCTTATATTTTCCAAATCCCTTTTTAAGTTTTCTAACAAAATGGGATTCTTTAGAATCAGAAAATTCTGACTCACTATCCTTAATTTTTTCTATATTTTCAATGTTCAAGGAATTTTCTTTTCCTACTAAATTGTTTTTGCTTGTTCTCATTTCATAGGCAGTAAGAATTCCCTGCAAACTACCTAAGGTAAGCTTATCAAAATGTTTATTTTATTCAAGGGCTGAAACCTTATATTCAAATTTAGTCATTAAGGTTCTAATGACCTTTGTAACCACATCAAACTCTTTTACATCTTCTCCTAATCCTTTCATAGCATTGACAACTTCATCTATTCTTAGGAAGTATTCAGACACTTTTTCATCATCCTTCATTCTCATTTCCTCAAACTAATGTTTGAGAGTAATGTTTTTTGATAGTTTGACTTTCTCATTTCCTTGATATATGGTTTCAAGTTTTTCCTAGATTTCTTGAGTAGATTTGCAATGCACGACTTTAATAAACACATCTTTAGTTAACCACACAAGATGGAATGCTTTTCTCTAGCATTAGTTTCATATCTCTTTATCTTAGCAACATCTATAGGTATTGTGGCTGGTACAATGTACCCATTTAATACAATGCTCTAAACATCAAGATCAATTGAAACTAGATATGCTTCCATTCTGATGTTCCAGAACACATAATTTGTTCCATCAAACAATGGAGCTCTAGTTACAAAAGTACCTTCTTCAGCATGTGACATTTTAAACAGACTCCAAGACCAGAATCAATCCTAGGTGGTTTAGACCTATCATAGGAGCCTACACTCTGATACCAATTGTTGGAGTGAAAATGACATTGAGATGGGGGGGTGAATAAGTGTCTTAACATATTTTACCATTTTTTAGAAAATAAACCATAGCACATATTTGTTCTCAATATATCAATGATAAGTACATTCATGAGTTGAATGCAATCATTCACAAAATGAAATGAGAAATGTAATCGCAAAACAATGAACAATAAAGCATTCTCATAGTAAAGCAATTAAACAATAGATGAACAATGAGACACAAGATTTTTTGAGTGGAAAACCCTCCTGGGGTAGAAAAACCACTCCTAAACTACTGCCTTTTAGGCTCTTATTTGAAAACCACTATTAGCAATGCCTTATAGGCTAATTTCTGAGGACCAACTCAAGGAACACCAACCCCTCATTTTGAAACACCAATTTCAAGGAGCAATAACTCTCTTTTCAAATTATAGAATTACAAATAACACAGAGGATTTCTCTATTTTCCAGATAAGCTCATAGAACTCCACACCCTTAATCTATCTAATACCCTAAAGATTCAAAACTATGAATCCCTAAACTATTACATAAATTAAGGAGACATCTTTGCTCTGTATCATATTTTTATTTTGCATTACAAATCTTTTTTACTTTTTCTTTTTGATACAACAAGTTACACTATCACATAATCGTATCATCAACTCTCAGTGATGAAACACTATAATTATCTTTATATCAAGAACATTATTTATGATTTAAAGAATATCATAGATTCTAAAACCCTCATGTTGTTTCCAAAAAACTGAAACAGTAGAAAGATGATTAGCAAATGGAGAATAAACTTGTGTAACGCCTGTGCAGAAGGCCATTTCAAACTTTGGCAAGAGTAAATCAAGTAATGCTCCCTTTTTAAATTGCAAGAATTTGTCAAAACCCAGATCTGAAAGTAGAGAAATATGAACAAGTAATATCATTTCCCATTTTTGAAAAAGACCCAAAATGAATCTATTTTCAAAAACTTTATACAAATAACCAACATTTTTGTAACGTATGAAATGAGTCCATTTAAATCCATAATGATACTGACATATTTCACAAAAAGCATGACTACCCATCAACCGAAAATCATAAATCCTCATTGTAAGAATACTAATAATATATCAGGGCATCATTTACTTCACAAGTAACCGAAATGCAGATAGTCATTTTAGAGAACAAAAATAATGACAATAAACCATCACTACAAGGTCAGATTGGAAGAGAATCGAACCATATCTGCACCAAACACCAACAATAAATCCATTTTTCAAAATGCCCAAAATGCAGTCAAGAGTAACTAAAATGAAAGCATGCATTTCTAACAGGGTTAATTGAGAGCCCATTTTCCTTTTTTCTTTTTCCAGATTCGAACAAAAATAATAACTGCCATTTGTAAGATAAATATCAAATGATGAATGTGTTACCTATTTCATGCAACATGAAAATCAAATAAATACCAGTCAAATTTGAAGCCAGCAACCATAGCTGACAGATTTGAAACTCCCACAAATTTCTTTAACCAATGTTGAGCTTTCAGGTAGTGAAGCGAAACAAACTTTTCATGCACATAAAGAATCCAATATGTTGACCGAGCTCTCATAAAGAGTTTATTTCAGTTACACAAAGTAATGATAGAGAAAACTAAGAGCATATTCACATAAGAGAAGAGACCATTCTCATGGCGGCGGCTAGGGTTCTATTACTCAACCAAAAGGATAGCACAATAAAATGTACTTTTCCCTAACTTTTCCAAAAGACAAAGCATTCGATGACTTTGTTAAAACACAATGAAATTTTAAGTCCACAATTAAATCAAAACATAATAGTGAACATCTGAAAATTTGATTGAATTTGTTGTCCAAGGAAAATCCGACCACATAATCACCTTCAGATTTTGCTATCAAGTTGTCAACACATAATGATTATTAAAATAGACTAAATTCTGAGTCAAAGGTCTTCAAAGAATGCTGACTTAGAACAAATGATGGTTACCAAAAATTATAAATGAGTGGCCTTTTATATAAGTTGGACCAAATGAATATTACCATTTGAAATATGCTAAGAGAAACCCGATAGGGTTATTTCCATGAAGATGCTGACCCCACAAATCATTAGCATGCTTGATGATAAAACAATATCATATGTAAAGAGAAAAGTCTTCAAATAATTAACATAAGAACTTTCCTTTGAATGCCGACAATAGAGTCAAGACTTGGGCATAGAAGACTCCAAAAAAATGATAAAAAGTTTCTCCCATGAGTGCCAATAAGTGCCATCAAATAAACTAAACATGTGAAGTAACAAATTCATAAATCTGAAGCTGAAGAGAGCCCTATCACCATGAATACTGACTGAATAACCTGAACCAAGCCTTATCAACACTGTCAATAAAAAATAAACATAATCATTTGCAAAGAAATAACATTCATAACACTGAACCAGAATTCCCATCAACATGAACCAGAATCATAACGATTAACCATCTGTAATAGCCAAGTGTCATTAAATATGTATCATGATAAAGCATAAAGATCCAATCTGAGACTGTCAAACCAAGAGAACCAAGAAAGTGATTTTGTCATAAAGGACAAACCGTGAACACAACTGAGATCCAACAGCTGACGCTTCATGGAAAGGTAGATATCACCTCAATGATTCTCTCACTCTCTCTTTCTCTTCTAATTATGGAATGATAATGGTAGAAATTTTATAATGTAGATGATAATATATTGTTTATCTTATTTCTTACTAATTTAGATGAGTAGATAAATCTTACTTAATTGCTTATATTTTTCATTTACAATACTATATCTTTGAATTTTTATGAAAAACATGGCTACAATAATTAAATTGTTGTGATTTTATTAATCTAGTTTCAAGGTGTGTGTACTTACATTTGTAATATATAATTGTTTGATTTTTATTATTTTGATTAAGGGCGAAAAGCGGGTTTTGAATGGACCTGAAACCATTTACAGATAGGTTTTGAAAGGGACCTGAAACCCACACAAAGAAGAACAAGTTGCACAAGGAATCAACATAGACAACCAGCAGTGAACCAAGAATAGATCAATAGAGAAACAACATGACTACCCAAATCTACTCAAAATAGAAGGTTTTGATAGGCACCTTAAACTCGAAGTAACCAGGAATTACAAGAGAACTTGAAACCAAGAACCACCTAATACAGTTAAGCAACCATTATCCTGAATTAGCTAGACTACAACAAACCCCTTACTAGCACTAACTAGTAGTGAACAACCAGAGACAGTTAAGAAACTATCAGCCCGAACCACCCAACCAACAACACACCACATGCCATCACAATCCAATGTAACCAAATTCCCCACCTCATTAGGAGAGTTAGGGATCAGATAGAAAGACTGAAGATTCTCAACACAAACACCAACTCAACCTCCACCTCAATAGGAAGGCGATCCCCTCTATAGGAGAGGAAGAAGTGAAGCCCAAAACCATAGAAAATAGACCTTCCCACCCGATCCACAACCCAGCTCTCCATCTCAATAGAAGAAGCCTTCACCTCCGAAGAAGTAGTCTCCACCTCCAAAGAAGACCATAGCTGAAAAAAACGACAGGAATCATCTACACCCATAGTAGAGAGCACCAAAACCTCCTTTGGAAAAGAGTAATTGGTGTAAGTGTTCCTAGGTTTGCTTGCACACTCAACTAACAAGACCTTTTCCCTATCTTCTTCCTGGAACCTGATAGCTTCTAGGTTCGGGTTAGGCTTAGGTCATTAACTAAGCTCTGTTTCAACTCCTCTCCAAGAGTTTCTCAACTTTGTGCTACACCTTGGAAGACTAACACCAATTTGATTTAGCGACTTTCTCCTACACTTAGAAGGCTCTAAGTGCCAACATCACAAAACACCTTGAACTGCTTGCAGGGGTGTTAGAGATACTAGAAACATGCATTTCAAATCCAATTAGATCCATATTGGATGGTCTTCAATCTTCACATTTACCGATTTCAAGAATTTTCCTTGAGAAGGCCTAATTCCTTGTAGCCCTTGACAGTGTCCTTTTTGGCTTTCTTGCTCAAATTTTCCAAACAACCTGGCAAAAAAATTGCACTTTTAGACACCCTATTTGATCCTTTAAAAGATTCACAGGGTTTTAGACCCTTGACTCCTCCGTACACTAGGTTCCTACAATCTAGGGCAAATAGGGCTAATAGGCCTAATTCCTAGGAACCTATTGATTTCTTGCTCCTTATCACAACAAATGGATTGAAAAACCTTCAATCCTCTTATTATGTTGTGGTGTTACTATACTCTACCTAGAACTGTACCTGTTCCGTACGGTACCTCCTTCCCCTGCCTATGTTCTTCAATTTTCCACTATCAAACCTCTAACCAGACTTCCCAAGCTCGCCTAGGGTTTGATTTTAAAAATACTTACTCGACTCCACATGACTCCTACTACTAGATATATACAGATACATGGATCCCCTAACAAATCCATCTACTCTCAGGAAAACGTCGTGGCTAGATTTCATGGGGGAGCCATTAAAGGACTGACTATTCAAAACAGGTCCAACAAACCCTCTAGACCCTAATCTATGAATTCACAACACTAATTTAACTCAGATTAACTTTCTTACAGAATGAAAAGGACTTAAAACTACACTATGAACATGAATATAATGCCAAATCAGTATATACAATGCATTTGATATCACTGTCACTCAAGATATTCGGGAAAACACAGAAATTGCAGACTTGTCTTCTATTCCAAAAGCCAAAAATTTGATTACAACGACTCTCCCATCTTGCATTCGAGCCACACCTTTCATAGATTCCTTTTTCCATGTTTCAAGGGATGTTGGTCGATCCCACACTCCTATCTTTTAGGGGATCCAAGATAACTAAGTTGCATGCAACCTGACAAATGTTGTCATGCAACTTTACAACAAATTTTTGCAACTTATCATTGTGTCCTCTTCCTAACTTCTAGGACCTCTAACTCCTTGATTCCGAGCATCCAACTCCCTTAACTAGCTCATGGCATCTTTCTAGCATCATTCATGTGTTTAGAACACATTTAAGGCTCTATTCCAAACTTAAGCTACTAAGGCTAATTAAAGCAAAGATAATTAACAAAGACTAAACTATGATGACCTTAGTCCTAATGACTAATTCACCCAACCACAAAAATGACCTTCTAAGGTCGAAAAAAAACACACTAAACTCTGACTTGGCTTAGGTCAGATACAAGCCAAAAATGATAACTAACAAAATGGAGGTTAGCCTAGGTGCCCCTGCACCATCCTCCCCAAAACAAAAGATTTCAATCCACCCTTGGATTGAGTAAGTTGAGATCAATGCCCAACTTCTTGAACTCTGATTCCTTGATCCACACTACATCAGCATCAGGTTGACCATGCCTTTTAATCAGATGTTCCTTGTATTCCTTGGTTCTAGTCTTCTTGTAGACCCTGGTAGATCCAATATACTGTCAGCTTGTTTGAATGTAGCAGAAGGCAGTTTGAGTTCTCCCACATCTTGGATGACTTCATTGAGGTTTTGATCCATGTCTGGTGGTGGTCCTTTGTAATGAACCAAGTCTGCAATATTGAAAATAGGGGACAGTCCACTATCATTCGGTAGCCGCACTTTAAAGGCATTGTTTCCATACTTTTCTAAGATACGACAGGGACCTATCCTCTTCATCTGCAACTTGTGAGGAACTCCTTTTTGTAACCTAGACTTTTTTAAATGAACCATCACCAAGTCTCCAACATTGAATTGCACTTCTCTTCTATGCTCATCCACCTTAGTCTTATGCTTCATGGTGCTTTCTGCCAATGTCTTTCTGACTGTATCATGAATCTCCTACATTGCATAAGCAAAATCATCAGCATATCCACTTCCCTTGACTCCATCCTTTAAGTCTCTTAGCTCATAGACTCCTCTAGGATGTAATCCATAGACAATTTCAAAGGGACTCTTCCCTGTTGATCTGTTTACATTGTCATTATAGGCATATTCAGCTTGTGTAATCAACTGATCCCATTGTTGACCATACTCCTTGGTCAAGCACCTTAATAGATTTCCAAGAGTTCTATTAACAACTTCGGTCTGACCATCAGTTTGGGGATGGTATGTAGATCCAAAAGATAAATTAGTGCCCAATCTCTGCCAAAGAGTCTTCCAAAAATGGCTCATGAACTTGGTGTCTCTATCTGATACAATGTTGATTGGTAATCCATGTATCCTTACTATCTCTTTGAAGAAGAGAGAGGCTATTTGACTGGCATCATTGGTTGTTTTACATGGCACAAAGCGAGCCATCTTGCTGAATCTGTCCACAACCACATAAACACGGTCCATGCCCTGTCTTGTCTTGCGTAACCCAACTAAAAAATCCATACTCAAGCATTCCCATGGCCTAGTAGGGATAGGCAGTGGTTGGTATAGGCCTGCATTTGAAGAAGTACCCTTGGCCTTTTGACACACTATACAACTTTCCACATACCTCCTAACATCTAGGTTCATCCTTGGCCAATAATAGAACCTTTGAACAAGTTCTTGAGTCTTGGTGATCCCAAAGTGACCACTTAATGCACCATTATGCTTTTCTTGTATCAAATTCTCCCTAATGGAGCCTCTAGGGACACATAACTAATTCTCTTTAAACAAAAGATCACTTTGCAAAGTATATTCAACATATTTACTATGAAAATGATTCTTGTATTCAGCACATACCTTATAAATGTCTACAAAATCTTCATCATCTGCATATAGATCCTTGAAATGATCTATTCCCATGCTCTTTAACTGAATTTCTTGAATGGTGAGGACTCTTCTACTCAAGGCATCTGCCACCTTGTTGAGTACTCCTTTCTTGTGCTTGATATTGAAGGTGTAAGCTTGCAGGTATTCTACCCAATTCATGTGTCTGTGACTCAACTTCTCTTATGAATTCAGGAAACTAAGTGCTTGGTTGTCTGAATACACTATGAATTCCTTGGGAAGCAAGTAGTGCCTCCATTTCCTTAGACCCTGGACCAATGCATACATCTCAAGGTCATAAGAAGAATACTTCTTCTTGGCTTCACTTAACTTCTCTGAATGAAAAGCCACCGGTCTGCCCTCTTGACTGAGAATAGCTCCAATAGCCACATTGCTTGCATCACACTCAATAGTGAATAGCTTCTCAAAGCTTGGTAACACCAAAATAGGTTGGGTAGCTATCTTTTATTTCAACAACTCAAAACTTTTGTTAGCTTGCTCATTCCATACAAACTTAGTCTTCATCCCTCCATTAATGGTATCCAACATAGGAGCAAAAATAGCACTAAATTGTCTTATGAACTTCCTATAATATTGAGCAAGACCATGAAAACTTCTTACCTCTGTTGTTGTCTTTGGAGTAGGCCAATTGAGGATGGCTTCCACTTTGCTGCTGTCCATTTTAAAGTTTCCATGTGATAGCACAAATCCAAGGTACAGCAGCTCTGTTTTGATGAACTCACATTTTTCTAATTGATCATCAATTTCTCCTCCTGTAGCTTCTTGAAAATCAACTCTATCTGTTTGAGGTTCTCTTCTCTTGTTTTGCTATAAATCAGTATATCATCAAGATACACTACTACAAATTTTCCAATGTAGTCTTTGAGGATTTCATTCATGAGTCTCATGAATGTGGAGGGGGCATTAGACAACCCAAATGGCATAACCAGCCACTCATAGAGACCCTCATTGGTTTTGAAAGTTGTTTTCCACTCATCTCCCTCATGTATTCTAATTTGGTGATAACCACTCTTTAGGTCTATTTTGGTATAGTACCTAGCTTCACCTAGACAATCCATGAGGTCCTCAATCCTAGGGATAGGAAACCTATACCTAATGGATATCTTATTTATGGCCCTGGAATCAATGCAAAGCCTCCATTCTCCTCCCTTTTTAGGTGCTAAGACAGTGGGTACTGCACATGGACTGATACTCTTTCTTATGAGACCTTGTTTAGGAGTTCTTGAATTTTCCTGGCTATTTCCTCATTTTGTTGAGGAGTCATCTTGTAAGCTGCCTTATTTGGTAGAGTAGCCCCTGGTATCAGGTCTATCCTATGACTTATGGCTCTCTTAGGGGGTAATGCTGCTGGTTGTCCACTACTCACAATGCCTTCATAGGTCTGCAACATTTTCTGTATTTCCTTACACAACTCTAGCTTTTTAGTTGCTTTCTCATCGCTTACCTCTCTTGGCCTTAGCATCACTACATAGCCAACTCCTTCTCCTTCTTCCAAGCTTCTAGGAACTCTTTTTCACCAACCATGAGCAGTTTAGGACTTGCTGTCTACACCTCTGCATCTTCTAGCAAAGACTAAATTTTGAATGTTACCTTATCCTTCTTGAAAGTATAAGAGTTCTTCACTCCATCATGCATAGCTGGGTGGTCAAATTTCCATGGTCTACCTAGGAGAAAGTGACATGCATCCATAGGTAACACATCACACAAGACTTTGTCTTTGTACCTTCCAATTGAGAACTCCACCCATGCTTGTTCATTCACCAAAACATGTTGACCTTGTAAGGATTGGTGTGGGGTATCCTTGTCAACTTCAGTTTGCTGACTGTCTCCTCTGACACAATATTTTCAGTAGACCCTAAGTCAATGATGACTCTACACACTTTATCCTAAACAGGTACCTCCTTTGGCTTGGTTCTTCTTTAACTAGTTCCTTGATCAAAGTCCTCCTCATCATGAAGTTCTCACCTTCCTCAGAATTCAATGATACCTCAGAATGTTTCTCTACTGCATTTGTCTCATCTTGAACTAGATTAGTTCTCTTGTCACCTCCATGAGAAGTACTACCCTTTTCTGGACATCTATAGGCCGGGTGTCCCATTTGATTGCAGTGGTAACACTTCATGTTGGTAAAGTAACTACCCCTTCCTTGTCCACCACTTCTTCCTCTAGAGCTAGAACCTCTTCCTCTACCACCTCTACTAGAGCTTGCTTCTTCCTGCTCAGAGTATCTGACTTCTCCTTGGGCCCTTGGTTCTGAACTCCTTCCACCATAGCCACCTCTTTGTCATTTGCTGTCTTTTCCTTTACCTCTACTTTTGGAGGTCTGCTCTTGCTTCTTTTTTCCTTTCTCCTCTATCTTTAAGGCCATTTGATAACATTGGCGGATGGTTTTTAAGTTCACTAGGCTCATGTCTTCTTGGATAGACCATTTAATCCCATTCAAATACCTTGCTAGCTTGATGCTTTCATCTTCAATCACCTTTGATCTGAGGCACAACTTCTGGAACTCCTCGGTGTATGTTTGGACATCCATATGTTTTTGCCTAAGATTATGTCTCCTCCTATGCAACTGGACTTCATAGTCATCAGGTAAGTAGGTCTGCTTGATTTTGGTTACCATGCCTCTCCATGTAACTATAGGACCCTTTCCTTCTTTCTCTCTTTCAGCTTGCACAAACTTCCACCATGTCAGAGCTGCACCTCTCAACCTTGACTTAGCCACCTTAACTTTTTGGGCTTCTGTTATACCATCACATTCAAAGTGATTTTCTATGCTTTCAATCCAGTCCATGACTGAATCAGGATCCATTTGTCCACTAAATAGTGGCACTCCTTCCAAAGCTTTGCCACTTAAGGCCTGCAGTGCCTTTAAGAAGGGTTCTTAAGCAAGGACAGGGTCAGGTTTTGGAGCTTCCTCCTCCAAGTCCACTTCCTTTTCCTTTGCTTCCTACTCTTCCTTCTGTTCTATTTTATCCTTTACTTTCTCTGTTGTTTCTTGGACTTCATCCAAGAGCTTCTCCATTCGAGACAACCTTTCTCTTAGTAGTCGGTTATCCTCTTCTTGCTCTTCTACCTTCTTGGCTAACTCAACATTAGTCACCATGGTTCTTTCTTCCTCTGGTGTATTCTCTTGTACTGATTCAGTGGGTTGCAACATCAATCAGAAGCCTGATCAAACAAAGGCTCTGATACCAATATGGTGTAAGTGTTCCTAGGTTTGCTTGCACACTCAACTAAGAAGACCTTTTCCTTGTCTTCTTCCTGAAACTTGATAGCTTCTAGTTTCAGGTTAGGCTTAGGTCATTAACTAAGCTCTGTTTCAACTCCTCTCCAAGAGTTTCTCAACTTTGTGCTACACCTTGGAAGACTAACACCAATTTGATTTAGCAACTTTCTCCTACACTTAGAAGGCTCTAAGTGCCAACATCACAAAACACCTTGAACTGCTTGCAGGGGTGCTAGAGATACTGGAAACATGCATTTCACATCCAATTAGATCCATATTCGATGGTCTTCAATCTTCACATTTACCGATTTCAAGAATTTTCCTTGAGAAGGCCTAATTCCTTGTAGCCCTTGACAGTGTCCTTTTTGGCTTTCTTGCTCAAATTCTCCAAACAACCTAGCAAAAAAATTGCACTTTCAGACATCCTTTTTGATCCTTTAAAAGATTCACAGGGTTTCAGACCCCTGACTCCTCCGTACACTGGGTTCCTACAATCTAGGGCAAATAGGCCTAATAGGCCTAATTCCTAGGAACCTATTGATTTCTTTCTCCTTATCACAACAAATGGATTAAAAAACCTTCAATCCTCTTAGTATGTTGTGGTGTGACTATACTCTACCTGGAATTGTACCTGTTCCGTATGGTAGCTCCTTCCCCTGCCTATGTTCTTCAATTTTCCACTATCAAACCTCTAACCGGGCTTCCCAAGCTCGCCTAGGGTTTGATTTTAAAAATACTTACTCGACTCCACATGACTCCTACTACTAGTTATATACAAATACATGGCTCCCCTAACAAATCCATCTACTCTCAGGAAAACCCCGTGGCTAGATTTCATGGGGGAGCTATTAAAGGACTGACTGTTCAAAACAGGTCCAACAAACCCTCTAGACCCTAATCTATGAATTCACAACACTAATTTAACTCAGATTAACTTGCTTACATAATGAAAAAAACTTAAAACTACACTATGAACATGAATATAATGCCAAATTAGTATATATAATGCATTTGACATCACTATCACTCAAGATATTCGGGAAAACACAAAAATTGCAGACTTGTCTTCTATTCCAAAAGCCAAAAATTTGATTACAACGACTCTCCCATCTTGCATTCGAGCCACACCTTTCATAATTCCTTTTGTCATGTTTCAAGGGATGTTGGTTGATCCCACACTCCTATCTTTTAGGGGATCCAAGATAACTAAGTTGCATGCAACCTGACAAATGTTGTCATGCAACTTTACAACAACTTTTTGCAACTTATCATTGTGTCCTCTTCCTAACTTCTAGGACCTCTAACTCCTTGATTCCGAGCATCCAACTCCCTTAACTAGCTCATGGCATATTTCTAGCAGCATTCATGTGTTTAGAACACATTTAAGGCTCTATTCCAAACTTAAGCTACTAAGGATAATTAAAGCAAAGATAATTAACAAAGACTAAACTATGGTGACCTTAGTCCTAATGACTAATTCACCCAACCACAACAATGACCTTCTAAGGTCCAAAACAAACACACTAAACTCTGACTTGGCTTAGGTCAGATACAAGCCAAAAATGATAACTAACAAAATGGAGGTTAGCCTAGGTGCCCTTGCACCAGTAATACTGGAGGAGAGACAGGAAAACAGGGCACTCTTGCATGAGTAGCACAATCCCAACCTAGATCACAGTCAAAAGGACCCAACATTCCAACACAAAACTAGCCAGCCTAACCAAAGCAGCCTAAGAAAAGATAACCCAACTAAGCCACAGCCACAAGAGAGGAAAATCACTACTTAGAGCCAACAACAAAAGGACCCAATTAGGGAGGAACAAAGAACCCAAAAAATAAAACTGACAACCTGAGAGAATCTTGGCAACAACCAAGACCAGCAGCCACATCAACCAGTCAAGAAACAAAAACAACAAAAAGACATGGGAGACTGAAAAAAAAGGCTATGGCAAGGAAAGCCTACAAGCAGAGAGAGCAAAAAGCCGACAAGATAGTGAAAAATAACCTACAACCTTGCATGCTATTCAGGGTTTGTAACACACCAAAAACTAACTACAAACAACTCCACTAGAGGAAAACTGACAACCACCACCTCAAACAAAGAAGGCACCCCCATAGAACCAGAAACCTACACCAAAGAAAAGACCAAGGGTCCAAAAGGAGGAGGGCAAAGGCAACACAAACTTTCAAACATAGAGAGAAAAAGGTTGGCAAGATAGTGAAAAACAACCTCCAACCCTACACCCAGTTAGGGTCTAAAACATGCCAAGAACTTTCCACAAATAGCTCCACCCAAAGAAGCCCAATAACAACAACCCCAAACAACAAAACCACCCTCATAGAGGCAAAAGAGCCCTAGAAAAGCTAGAGAGAGTTGGGAAAGCCAACAGAAGGTGAAAGAGGAGAGGAGGCACCATAATACAAAACCACTTTTCAAGTTGGGGTCTAAGCTAATGCCACCAAACTCCACCAACAAGCCCCCAATAAGAACACCCAACACCACACAAGCAAAGACAAGAGACCCCTATACAAAGAACATTCTCCACCCAACAGGAAGCCAGGAACGCTTAGAAGAATGCAAGCCAAACCAAAGCCGAAGCCGCAAGAGAGGAAGGCCATCAAGAAACACACTCCACAAGCAACGACGGGAAAAAAGAGATTTAGAAAAGACCCCATAGAAAACTATCTCCCCAACCTCAACTTTCAAAACATAGGCACGGCCCAGAAGGACTACCTCCCCCAACCATAGACAGCACAATGTTCCTTGAGAGAACACCAGAGAAAACCCACCGCTACGAAGGAAATGAAAAATGTCAACCACCGCTGAGCGAACACCAACGCATGTGACTAGAGAAAGAGGCAACACATGCCCAGGTGGAACACAACATCCATCCACCTCCCCATCATCCTTTGCATCCTCTACGCCTTTAGTTTGATATTTATTGTTATACTTAGTATTGTGAATGGATTTTTGTTAATGGTAATGGTTGTAGAATCATTTTAAATGTTATAAAAGGGAAAGGAATATTCAAAGTGTTTGACTTGTGTGACTCTTATTACATTTAATTTACTCATTAATTGTCGTAAATTGTTAATGAGTATTGGCTAGTTGTTACAACAAATATAGTAATTATTATTTATTTAAATTTGTATTTCTAATGAATTGAACCAAATGTACTAATATGGTACAATAATTAGGATCACTTTAACCTATTAAAGAAAGTAGATTTAAAAAATTTGAGGTTCATTCAATCTTTAATAATAGACATATAAAAATAATAATGTATCTCATGATAGGGTCCAATAAATATTTTCTTGTAAAAATGAAACCATGCTTTGTCACTAATTTTGAATGAGCATGACACTAGATTTTATCATAGAACTAAGTTTATATTTATCATTGATCATTTCCATGGAAGTATTCATTTATTGTTGAATGTATTGATTTTCTCAATCAAATTATTTTCTTTGAAAACCTCATTTAGCTCTAAAAGGGTTGATGTACATGATAGAGAAATATCATAATTTACATTTATGGTTGCTAACTAATAGAAACAAAAATAAAATTTCAATTATTTGTGATTAGGAGATATGTCCACAAAGTTCTATTGTAATTATGTTGAATGAAGTGTTGTACTTGACCCCTACAATATTTGTTTCATTAATTCTACATTATATGTGAAGATACACAATCATCCTATTAATCATATCTATTTAAGAAACTTGATTTGAAATGAAATGTTATTTATAATGTATTTGTTGTTGGAAATTGAGACAAAGCTTCAAACCTAACAATTCATCATTCAACAAAACTCAACATGAAACCATTACATTGCAATGGCTTTATAAAGCCTTCCAACCAACTAACTCCCTAACCACCTAAAACAAACAAGCAACTAACAACTAATCTTTATTTTATTCAATTAACCTGTGTTAAATACTATTTTCTAACACCCCTTAATGCTAACATTGGAAACTTTATAATTGTCCCGCTTCATTTGAAAAAACTCATTCAATGTTGGTTTCAACTATAATGCATCCGATTACGAAATACCCTTGTTATTCTTCTACATAAAACCAAAAAAAATATCCAATTACAAAAGGACATTTTAACCTTATCATGCAGTTTGCCATCATTTTTCTTCCTCCAATGTCTAGTCAACCAATTTTGGCCAGGAAGATAGAAGGCAATCTGTGCCCACTTATTTCCCAATTTTGCTTGCATTTCAACCACCAGTTTCTCTTCCTAAAGTGAGAATTTGCATAATTTGAGATCTGGTTTGAGCTTGTTAACCCACCAGAGGCAGCAGGATTTATCGATGTGAGGAAATAAAATATTGGCTCGAATAGAACTCCGATCACATGCCCTATACTCTAGTTTCATAACTTCATTGTGTTTTATCAACTAAATCATCATAACCCATAGGTACGCGGATCCTATCTTTCATAGGTAATTTTACCTTCTCTAAAAGTATGGTCTATGGATTATTTTCATCCCTACAACCATTTCCACAGGTTATGTTGCTTGTTCTTATGCCATCCACTCACACCTTAACCATAAAATCTAGGAAATATTTTTCTTGCAAACCATTCTCAGACTGCATCTCCTTCCATGGTTCAGAGAAATGCCTATGGATACTCGTGGTGATTTGATCTGCACCATTTCTACCTTGATTATCTGAACCTATTCTATATCGTTTCTATTTGTGTATCAATCCTTCTTCATAAGTGGATTGACCACTTTCTTCTTTCCTTCGTTCTTGAAATGCGCTCGTTCTTCCTGACCACCATGTTTGGTACAACTGCCATTATAACTATCTTAACTGTCAATATAATTAACTTCAAATTATATTGATGAATGCATCCCAGGATTTTTTTTTATATTACACTAACTTCCAAATTTTTTGGGTGGAAGATATCATTATTGGGTTTAATAGAAAGCTACTCTCTGTAGAAGGAGATAACCAGATGACATCATAATCACATTTTCTTATGCAATTTTCAAAGAACCTACAAAACGAATTTTCACAGTTCTTCATACTTCTTTCTCTTATATTCTCTTTTCAGAGATCACCCACATCGTGCAATACATCTAAGGACGCATGGAGTCTAAACAAACATAATACACCAACATCAGTGTTGTTCAAATCCCATATCTAATGAACGACTCAATGTGTTTGATGATTCAATTATCTAACTGCTTCAACTGCACCAAATATAATCATAGAAATTATTTATAGGGGCTTGTGATGGACAACAACCAAAAAAACTAAATCTAAGCATGAACACAATGATGGAAAATCCTGCGGACATACTGTACAGAATGAAAGAGAGAAAGATGATGCACATGAATGGCAGATGTGAATGAGTTATTACTCTGCTTGTAACATTATCTGTCCCATTTATTTGTCCTCTCTACATGAAACTCACAAAATTAACATTGTTGTGTTCTAATACATGAATGCAATCAGGTGTTATTTTTTCATATCTACAGACTCTAGCATCCGTGTACACTCTTCCTGCCCTACAAAAATAGCCATTCTGAGGAGCACAATGTCTGTCTTCTGCACATAAACACAGACCTTCCAAAGCACAACCGTCCTTATCCATAACTACCCCTTCCTTTCTTATTCCCAGTAGTCCATCAGTCCACTCATTGGACAACAATCCCTCTGGATCATACTTTTTCATAGCTTTCAAAAAGTCCTTCCCTTTCCTATACTTGTTCAATACTCCCTGAAATGCAATGTTGCGGTTCTTACCCCAGTGGGGAGTGCCTCCATACTTAAACAACCCCATCTGCTCAATCTCTTCAAGCATGTCCTCGTTGAGTCTGGGAACCATGGGGTTCTTAGATCGATAATATGTGAAATCTAAGTCCACTGAATCCTCATTTGCTCCCAAATAAGCATTAGAGGCCTTGACAAAGCGCATGAGAATTCCATTGTAGAGCTCCAACCCACAGAGACCAGAGGGATTCAGGTCTCTCAGCTTTTTAATGTCTCTAATGAAGTCTGAAATGTTGGTCATGCTGATTTTCATGGTAGTCTGGTGGAAGAATTCACCCTTAATGCGAGGATCCCATGGACATGCTGTGAGCAGGAAATCTTCTGTAGAATCGAGGCATGACCTGGCTGCTTGGAGCTTGTTATGGTAGCCTACAATAGGATATTTGAAGAACCCCAAAGCATTGTTCTTGAAGCCTGAACCTATGCTTTGCAAAGCCTCTACTTGAAGCCTGGCCGTCACACATTTTCCCTTGGCATTCATTGTAGATTCCTGCAACTCTTCTGAAATATTTCAAGTATGAGGAAGATTTTATTTCGTTAACCCAACTACTATAAACTTAGATTTTCAATAAAAAAATATAGAATGTATGCAAGTAGATTGCAAAATTTTACCTACTGTACGGGTGATGGCCAAGCCTAGTGTTAAGGTTTTGCGAAAGCCAATAAAATCGTTGATTCCATCTCCAGATTCATTTGATTCCATCTCCAGATTCATTTGATTTCATCTCCAAATTCATTTAGAGGAACTCTGCCATCCATTCTGTAAACAACCTTACGCTGCTCGGGAAACCATGTCATGTCTCCAAATTCCTGTGTTCTTCCAAACTCCACTATGTTTTCCTCTAAATCTTCCTCATCCTTTTTCACGTTTGTGATAGACCTCTTAAACATTGGCTGCAACTTCAGTGTTACCTACACTTGTCAAATCTTCTAAAAATTATATGTTGTCTTAGGGATGTCAGAAAAAATGAACTTATGCTAGAAGCAAATAAAATCCATTTTTCTCTAACTAAAAAATATTAATAAAACCACTATATAGTAAAACGTACAAAGTAAAATAATAAGTACTTGCAATTGCCATCCCTGTATTATTAACCTGCCATTTTTTACGAAAGTACAAATATCACATAATACTATAAGAATTTATTTAATTAAAAATTTAAATTGATGATTGATTAAGCATTTCTGTTATCTCTCGGATAAACGACCTAATGATTAAAGTTTAAATATATTATTTGATTCACGTAAATTATACGGCTTCAAGTATACCTGAGAGATGACTCCAAGAAGACCAAGAGAGAGCTTGGCAGCATCGAGATCGGCGTGAGAGGAATTGAGGGTCACAACATTGGCATTCCCCCGTGTGAGGGGTACGACCAATCTCATGCCCACAACATAGTCGTGAACTGCACTTCCCATCCCGAAGAGGGAGCTGCCATGAGCACCCGTAGAGAGGAGCCCTCCGATGGTCACCCCCTTCCAATACGGCGTCGGTGGCAGCGCCAGGTTATACTCCGCAGCCGCGCTTATTATCTCCCCCAATGCCGCTCCGCTCTCCACGCTGATTCTCATCAACTCCTCGTCCACGCCAACCACGCGCTTCAGCTCCTGGGTGCTAATGATTAGCCCCTTCTCCCCACCCGGGCACACCAATTTCGGAATGGAGTGCGACCACCGCGTGACTACCCGCATCTTCTGCTTGTTCAGGCTGCCCGTCGCCACCGCCTCCACCAGCTCTTCTTCCGACGAAGGAAAAACAGCTGCTGCAGCTCTGCATGTCGATCGGTCGGGGAATATTCCGTAGGCGTTACTGACTGTGCAACCACTGGTGTCACATTTGACTGGCGGAGCAGGCGGGCTGCACCATACGCCATTGCTGTTGATTAACAGGAGGAGGAAATACATGGCTCCAATAATTATGCGCCTCCTCCTTTTCGGATGTCAACAAAATTGAATCTGAGTGAGAAGTTGCGCATGAAAAACAACTCTAAATTTATGATGTGTACAGGAATCTTTCTTAATTTCTACCCCAAGTCGAGAACAACAACAATCCAATCTTTTTTTTTTCAATATGAAACATGATTTAAGTATTTTTATCTCCTGAACACATAAATACTCAAGTCTGAGCAAAATTTAATCATAATTAACAACCAAATTCAGGTATAGTTCAAACACATATAAGATTTACTAAAACTTGATGACATGTATATGATTGTAAAATGCATAAAAGTGTGGACCCAAATCTTTTGGCTAACTCATATTATATAAGCTTACACATTACGGCTCAGTTAAATTGAGTTACTGGCTTAATGATAGATAATGTTATGGGAAAAGGAAAAAAGTGACGAGGTTCGAGTGATTGCAAATACAAGATCAATTAATTTGTGTTCTTTCATTAGTGTTTAAAGTTTAGGGTACTATGGAGATAGCTTTGCGATAGAGGAATAATATTAGTTTATTTTCTTCTAAATAATATAGTTAGTTGTTTTATGATTTTATTTTTTTTATTTTTTTTGGTAGGAGAAAGACCCTCATCATATCTATTTTTTTCTTTTTTATTATTTTTGTTTGTTTATTTTGTTTTAAAATAATTAAATAATAAATTATATCTATATGTCATATATAATATGATATATTTTATATATTGGTAAGGAAAAATATTCTATCAAGAGTCACACATTTATAAAAGAATGAGTATAAAGTCAATCAACTAATTTTGATTACAACAAAAATATTTCATATACAAAATATGGTATTCAACTCTAATGGTTTTGAAAATGGTTTAAAAGATAAAAGGCATAAATGTGAAGATAAATGCAAATAGAGAACAATTATCTTGCTTTTTACTTTTCTCACCTCATGGATTGAGCTAAAGTAGATGCACCCATGTCTACTTGATGTGCTCCTTTTGATATTGCAATTCGAAGGAATGTGGTTGTTTATACCAACAACATGATGTTGGGATTGACGATTGTTTTTGAATAAAATGACATCATAAGGATATGATAAAGGTAGATGATTCTTCAAGAAAATGACAACATAAGGATATGTTGAATGAAGATTCTTCAAGAAAATGATAGCATAAGGATATAATGAATGAAGATGATTCAAAATCAATGAAAATTACTCAATTTATAGATTTTTTATGGGGTAAATCAATGGCCAAGATGCATTGACTAAATAGAGGGTCAAGATTGAATAAGATGATGGAGGTTTAGCCTTGTGACAAGTGTCACAAGAGGAAAGGCAGTGTAAGAGCAAGATGTGGTCACACATGTGTGAGCACACGTGTGAAGAACATGAAAGACACATGTTTATGACATGTGTAAGAGGTAGGGTGGCTTGGGGAAGTGACATGTCTATAACATGTGGAAGTGGTAGGGTGGTCTCACATGTGTGAGAAATATGCTCACACATGTGTGCAAAAAGGGTGGGATAGGTAGGTTAGGACACTTGTCACATGGTGACAAGTTTACATCTCAATCCATGTAGATGGATTCAAGGGTTAGGATTGAGTAGAAAAGGATTGAGGGTAAGGTGGAATTAAATAATAAGAAAATTGTATTTGAAGGTTAATTAGCCTAGATAAATTAATTAAGTAGTTATTAATTAATTAATTTAGTTGGAAGGTTTGGGGGAAAAGTTTAGATTTAATTGAATTTATTTAATTAATAGTGATATAAAGATGAATTAAATAAATAAATGCTATTTTTTTAATTAACAGATGGAATGGGGTAAAGTCAAGTGTGGTCGAGTATGGAAATATTTAGATGTCTAAAATTTTATAGAATTTCTACACATGCCACAATCTAAAATTATTTGCTAAGTACACCAACACACAATTATAGGTAGGAAGTAAGAGTTGCAAAAATGAGGACATTTTCTTTATACTAGAAATATGTAATTGACGGTAGAGGATAAGATCTTCAAAAATTCATGGAAATCATCAACCTTAATTTTGAGCCTATTATAAATAATGGTACATGCTATACCTACACCTCAATTCAACCTATCCTCTACATGGTTGAAAAAATAAATGTTCTAATCAATCAAGATATACAATTGCATTTATTGGCTTTTTCCCTTTTAAACAAGTTTTTCTTTTGTCACTTTTATCTTTAATTGTTTTGAACTATGTATTTTCCCCCATAATTTTAGATTTAAGGATGGCTCTTCTTCTCTAACCCCCTACCTAAGTCTTGATCCATGTGTCACCTCACTCCCCTCCACTATTTACTCATTCGTTCTCTTATCTAGCTCACTTCATCCTAATGATGGATCATAGAGCATGATCCAAAATGTTGATAGAAAAATATAAAAGTAATTAAATCCACAAGCTTTCAAGGAGTTCAATAATATAGATTATGAAAATTTAATGTCTTTAACATAGATATGTCAAATACACATGAAGATTGATATCTCTCAACATATTTAAAATAAGCATATTTAAAATATCTATTCTAGTTATTAATTTCATAAATTTATTAGTTTATGTTTTTATAATATTATTAATTTTATAAATTAATAACTTTAATATTTTTTAAATAAATCTATATCTATATTAATTTGACTATTTAATTAATGTTTAGTTGAAACCACCTTCAATCAAACCTACGTAATTTTAGATTTGATGTTTGGTTGCATTTTCTATTTTGGACCAAAATTGAGACTCATTTATATTCTTACATCCTTACATAATTTATCTAGCATCTTTGTTATTATATTTTTTTGTTAGCATTGTAATCAATGCTTTGGGCATCTAATTGACTCTACATAAATGTTTTTATACAAACATTTTCTATTGTTACTTGTCAAAAAATGTTATTCATTATATTATTACATGATTATTGAGCTTTAGGTGATCATAACTTTTGAAAGTTAAACTATTTCTCCTCTCCTCCAATTCCTCTCATCCTTTGTATGTTGGACATTGGAATGGTCATATAATATTATTCACATTCTTTTATGATTATGGTTATCTCATGGTTATGATGACTCCTTTGTAGCCATAATCTTATGTAGGATAATTTTTAACAATACTTTGTGATGGGTCCTTTGTACACATATTTTATGTAAGCTCCTTTATATTTATACTTTGTATAAGATCCATTGTATCCATATTCTTGGGTAGGTTCCTTCACAAATATGCTTATAAAATTTGTGGAAGATCCCTATAATCATATTTGTCAGCTCTTGTGCACACTCTTTTATAACCATGTTTCTCTTTTTACTTTAGTTTTTCATTATCAAATTGTCAAGTAGTTGTTTATAATTTTTTTTTTCTATTTTTTGTCAAATGGAACTCATGGAACTTTGTGTTAGCATATACTAAGATGTAACATTCATGAACATTGCCAAGAGCACATGGAACCTCCATTTGCATCTAGATCCTTTATGTGAGTGCATGTCATTTCATTTTATCTTGATTTATAGTAACCTTAATATGCACAACTCATATTAGTTCACATTTGAGTTGAAGTTGAGCTAAAATGTAAGGATGAAAAATGCATACTTGCACTCTTCCCCTCCATCTTGGTCTTATTGTGGCATGTTTGTCTCATATTCAATAACTAGTGTGTGAGTGACATGTTTATTTGTAAAAAATGACAATTAACTCAAGCCTTAAATGAGACTAATTTCATAAATTACAAGAGTCCAAACATAATTTATAATTGTTATATTTATTGACCTAAATCAAATTAATAATCATATATTTGACCTTTCAACTTTTAAATTCTAATTTATTGCATGGGCCCAAATTGAACCCCTTCCCACTAGATGTTACTCTCCGATTGAAAGTGAAACATTAAAATTTATATGCTAGAATCTCGCACAAAAGGAAAATCCATATATTTATTTTAGACACTCATGAAAGAATGAAGAATCTTCTCGTGACATATTGATTTTGCATTACATCAACATTTACAGTGATAAAAATAAAACTCACGGCTTTCCTATGCATGGTTAGTTCCGTGGGACAGCGAGCTCAAAAGCGGTCACCTACCACGAAAACTTTGTGTTGGGACATTTTAGTCTGGAATTTCGTCTCTGCTCTTTCTTCATTTTAGGATTTTTTCCTTCTTAATTAAATTCAAATTTATAGAGTTAGTGTTAAATAGCAACATCTTTTTTATTTTGTGAGGTAAAATTTTTACCAACTTTTATAAAACTGTATTGTTTAATAAATAGAAAATTTTAAACGTTTATTATTAAAAAGTTTAAATCTTTTCATTCACCAATTGAAAATTGTTTAGAATTTAAACAATAAAATGTTTAATTCTCTTAAATATCTTTATGTTTTAGTGAAAGGACGTGTCTCTTAGCAACTATTCAAATTTGTGTTCAACACATCCAACTTGCTTAAATATTATTGCATTGACAATACAACATTTATAGTGTGTAGGTGATATCTATGGCCTTTGGGAAGAACATCTTGTAGGGAAACTAAGGCCTATATACATTGATGGTGACCACTGAGACAATAATATTCAATTGGTGTTATTCCAACTACAAATTGATGTTCTTTCAAACTCCTAGTGCCTCTTTTATATAGTGCAAGGTAAGCATAAGCACCAACATTGTAAACTCAACATATGTTACATTTATACATTAGATATTGTCCTTTTATTTTGCTAATAGGCCATTATATACTTAACTTTCCTTATAATTGTCAAAAATTTGTAGTACATAAAAAATTCACAATACCAAATATATTGGGAATCCATTTTTTTATGATCTAATTTTTGTCTTACCAAATTTGTATTTTTATTGGTTCTAACTTTTCATAATATAAATTAAGAAAGTGAAAAACATCATTCATATAAGAAAATGATAGGCAACATTTTAGATTTGCATGAAGTGACATTTGAACAAAAACAATAGACATGTAATTATTGGTCGGTCAAGAAGTGCTACCCATCAACCCACAAATTCACATATTAGGTATATATAATGGCTTAAAATGATCCTACATCAATATGAGTAATTAAAATTATCAAACAATGTAATATTTTCCCTACTTTGAATATTATTAGGATTGGTAGTGTCATATATGTCATAAAAGTTATGTAGGTCTCAATCATGAAGCTTAGATGGTCAAGTAAGTGATACATTGTGAGGTCAATTTTTAGTGAACATATGGTTAATTGGCATCATTAGGAAATCACATTTAATATTTTTTTATTCTTATAAAATGTATTCTATATTATAATATAGTTTAACACTTACAAGATTCGATGATACAATCCAACTTGGTGATGAAATTTTAGGAAGTTTATGATATTCACATGATGCAAAAACATCCTTGGGGCCTTGTGAAAAATTTGTATATTGCATTTAGAAATTTGGAAAATCTATGATTTCATCTTGTAAGTTATATGTTTGATATTATTGTAATCAGGGAAGTTTACACATTTAACCACATTGTGTTATTGGGTGTTGTTCTTGTAGGAGTAATTTTGTGTATAATGATTTCTCTAGTATGAAATTTTTAGGGGATCTAGATTGGTTGAAATCTATGATTTATTAATTAGGTGTTTATGGGTTGACAATGATGTTCACTTAGAACTATTTTTGTTTCTTAAAGGATATTTTGGGATTGTGCTTAGTGATAGATATTTGAGAAGGTTGTGATGAATATTAGAGAAGTATTTGTTATATTGTGTGAATATTCTCCACCATTGGACCATTATAATTCATAAGTATGTTATTTTTATTCCATAACCTATTTTATGTTTTTTACTGCTTTGCGCCACCTTGAGGATGAATAGGTCACATGGATGGTAAGGAAAGGTATATATGTGGTTTCAAGTAATTTATAAGAACTAAAAGAAGGTTAAGAGATAGAGGTGTCAAAAATAAGTGAAATAGTGAGGGAGTGAGGACTAAGAGATAGAGTGAGGCAACAAGGAGTACGATGTGTAGTGCAATCATGTGAGAGGATAGTGCAAGGATCATATGGTACTATTTTATACTTGGATGTATTCCATGAGGCAAATATGAATGTGGTGTTTCTAAAGTTGCTTGTTAGTGTGTGAGAAGCTATTGTGATATGCTATAATTGTGTTTTCAAATTCAATATAATAAGAAATATATTTGAGGTTTGGTTTTTCCCAAGGTATATCTTGTGTCATTTTATGGTGATTTTTTAAATTTGAAGTGTGTTATTAATGTGATATGCATGGTTGGACATTCATTTTTAGGACCTGTTAGGTCCCTATTTTAGTCAAAAAGGGATCCTAGGTCTAATGTCTAGATCACTAGGATCAAACCTTTTCCAGTAAACATTAGAATTCATATTGGAAAGGGTATGAAGTTTACTTGCAAACTAAAAGGTGAGCCAATCAACCTTGGATTCGATTCTTTGAAGGCCTTAGAGATTATATTTTTATGCATACAATGATGTAACTAGGTTAACTATGAAAATACAATGTTTTATTATGAGTTATGACAAACCGGAAACAAACAAACAAATTTTAGTTTCATAAATGAGGAGAAAAAAAACAAATGCGCCTAGCATTCTAATTTAAGCTAGATCTAGTTGGTCTAGGGTGCAAAGATGCCCTAGACTAGGTGCTTCCTTTCTTAGGTGTAAAAATGTAGGCCTCAAGACACTAGTCTATAACTTCTTTCCTTTGAGCTTGGTTGTACGAACTTTGTCTATTGGTGAGAAAAGGTAGATTTTGTGACTTGTCAACTTGTAGGGTTTTCATGCATGAGTGAATAAATATAATTCAATCCTCCTCCAATTCACCTCATATCTACAACCTACACACATGAAAAGAGGGGAAAATTTGTGCCATATAGGGGCTTACCTCAGTCAAACCCCGTGTGAGTATTTATATCTCTGCAATGGAAAAGTTGATGATAAAAGAGAGCTTATCCTTTTGAGGTATAGAGGATAAATGATAAACATGTAATGAATTGATTTTTTTTTGTAATTCACCACTCAAGTCAGATCTCCTTGATGAACTGAAGTCATACTCATCACCTTTGAGGTTGTATTGTTGCTTGATTTGATTTCATTTGAAGACCTACAAATGTTAGTGCTAAAAGAATGAATAACATGAATGAAACTCACATAAAACTTGACATGATGCTTGAATGAAAAAATATTGCAATAATCTTGATAATTTTTCCTTTAACTACCCTTGACTAATTTTAGGATCTTCAATTTTCCTAATAGATTTTTCTTAGGATTAAAATGGTAAAAATAACTAGGTATTTATATGTAATTCTTCTAATTTCTCAAAAATAAAATACCAATGGCTGAAAATTGAATTTGAAATTAAAATTACCAAAACTAACATATTCAAATGTGGGGCCAACCTAAGTGGTCTAGGGTGTACGACACCCTAGATTAAATCCCTGCTTTTTAAGAATAAAAATTGTTAGGGGAAAAATATTAAATACCTACTTTGACTTCCCATGTTTTAATTTTTTGATAAATATTTTAAAATAGGAAATTATTAGTTGCATAATTAGGTCCAACCACATAAGGGGGAGCAAAAACTAGTGTGAAATTGTCAAAAGTGATAATTTTTTATGCTACATTTAGCCCTAGTTTAGTGAGAGTATGAACTTATGCTCATGCTTACATGAAAGGAATAAAAATTCCAAAGATACAAGATCACACCAAGTTGAGGGGTGTTGAAGCCCCCAACTTAGGATCTCATCATGTCACAATGTTAAGATAGGAAGCATACAAATAACATCCATAAATCAAGCACAACACATGGAATACACAAAGTATACACACCAAAAATGCGAAGTAGACACATAGAAAAAATAAGACAAACAATGAAAACACAATAAGACATAAACATAAGGGTTAGTACTAAAAATGATTCAAATTGATATGGTAAAGATACTTCAATCTTAAATTTGTGTCAAATACCAATTTAATCATCTGTCAAATGTGTTGCTTAAACTAAATGGTGCTATTATAAGGATCCAAGATCACTTATCAAACACATGGATCCATTAGCAAGCAAGTTATGTTATGCTAGGTGGCCATGTTAAAATGTTGCTCAAGCACATGAATCATCAAGTTGCATTATTCCAAATCCATGGACTATATTTCCAAGCACGCTTCAAGGAGTGCACAAAAGTTTAACATTACACAAAATAGTTTAATATTGCAAGGGACAAAAGTCACCTCAAGGGGTGCAAATTTTTGTTTAACATCACGAGGGATGACTAAATAACGATGCCTCAGGGGGGACTATAAACAACAACACCACCAAAGGGGTATTTTAATAAGCCAAATATCATAAGACATTTATGAAATGGATATGGGTAATATGTCCCCCCTTAAAATGCCAACATACTTGCTATTCTGGCATTTTAAGGAAATAAGAGATGAAGAGGGGATCCTTAAAGAGAATACACACCTCCCAAAACTAGTTATCCTTTCCCCCAAGGATGACTTATCAAATATTTAATAATCAAATGATTAATATGTAGATTTTTGTTAGAAGCTAAGATTTGAGGGAAAATAAGTGATATATTAATTATTTAAATTCATATATAAAAATACATGTTTTAAGTTTAGTCTTTAATATTCTAGTTTTTTTTTTGTTATTCTTTATTCATTCTTTATATTGTATTTAGTTTCCGCATCAATATAATGTTGCAATGGTGATTTACAATTGTAGGGGTTGCCATTTATATCAGGGTGACTTTTCAAATATTTAATAATCAAATGATTAAGATGTAGATTTATGTGAGAAACCATGCTTTGAGGACATACGTGAAATTTTAATTATTTAAATACATATATATAGAAATTATAAGTTCATATATATAATAAAAGGTGGATAACCTTTATAAAAAAAGGTGCATGACATTAAGAGTATATAGAAATTTAATTTAAATTTATAACATAAAATACTCAACCTTAAAGATCAATTTGTAACAAATATATGTTTCAACTCTAATCTTTGATATTCTATTATTTTCTATGTTAATTTTTCATCATCATTTATATTGTAAGTGGTTGCTCCATTGATATAAATTTGTAATGGTAATAACATAAGAGTGGAATAATTTTTATGAAAAATGTGGACTACATTAAGAGAATATAAAAATGTAATTTGAGTTTATAAGATAAAATGTTGAACCTTAAAAAGATCAATCTATAACTCATATATGTTTTAATTCTAATCTTTAATATTCTAATTTTTTCTATGTTATTCTTACTTGATTATTTATATTGTAAGTGGTTTCCCAATCAATATCAAGTTGTAATGATGATTTACAAGTGTAGGGGTTTTCATGTATGTAAGGGTGACTTATCAAATATTTAATAATCAAATGATTAAGATGTAGATTTTTGTTAGAAGATATGATTTGAGGGTACATAAGTGGTATGGTGTAATTTTTCAAGTCATATATATAAATTACAAATTCATATATAACATAAGAGGTGGATAATTATTATGAGAAAAAGGGGATGACATTAAGATAATATAGAAATGATTTTTAAAGTTTTAAGGTAAAAAACTAAACCTTAAAGATCAAACTATAACAAATATGGCATATGGAAAATTCTTCACCAGCAATTCACCGATAAAAAATTCACTGCCAACAATTCACTATGGGAAAATTCACCCCCATGACAAATTATCGTGGGAAAATTCACCGCCAAGTAAAAATAATTTTCACTTGCCTTACAATACAATTTGTTTAAAAATATATTTTTTATGTTTATTTTGACATGAAAATTATGCACTAATTTTCATAAAAAGTTAAAGGAAAACTAAATTATTTTTAATTTCTACTTCATTATTTTTCAGTGTGTTCCTTTATTTTATACAATGAACATAAAAAAATATTTTTTAAAAAATATACTATACAATATTGTATCATGAAACAATGATTTTTTTTTATTTTATATACATTATTATATATACAATTTTTTATTTTTCCATGTGTTTCTTTGCACAAATATTAAAAATATATATTTTTCCATGTGTTTATTTATATTAAATTAAAAAAATTATTTTTATTATCATAAATTTTTCCATGTGTTTATTTATGATATTAAAATTAAGTTAATTAGTTTATTTTTTATTTTTATTATCATAAAATATATTGAAAATAAAATATATATTTTTACTATCATAAATCAAATTATTCTTTAATGGCGGTTAATTTTCCACTTCAGTGAATTGCTGGCGGTGAATTTTACTTGGTGGTGAATTTGTCATGGCGATGAATTTTCCCATGGTGAATTGTTGACGATGAATTTTCCATCAATGAATCGCTGGTGATGAATTTTCCATCGATGAATTGTTGGCGATGAATTTTCCTAGAGCCAACAAATATATGTTTTAAGTCTAATATTTAGTATTCTAATTTTTTCTATGTTATTCTTGCTTCATTATCTATATTGTAAGTGGTTTCTGTTGGTTATTTTTTGAGAACCAAACTTAATCTCAATCCTAACCTATGAGTTTTCCACAACTCAATTATCAACTAGGTTGAGGATTGGCCAACAGCTAAGAAAAGTAATTAGTAATTCACTTCTTCTCTTTGGGCTCTATGAAACCCAGAAAGGGTAATCCCATGCATACTCATAATATCTCACTTTAGGTCAAGAGTATTTCTTCACACAGATGGACTATTTCATGAAAATCACCTTATCAAAGGCTCGACAAACCTTAGATAGAAGTGTTACTTATTTCAAGGAGTGCATTTACATACTTAGAGTTGGGATGTTGTATTTTAAAATATTTTGTGAATCATTCTTCATCTTGAATCCTAGGCCCAATTCAATACTGGCTCAACTGATCACAAGATAAACTAATAAAACAATCAATGCCTTAACCAAGGGAGAAAAAGAGTTATAACTTGTAATCAATTGGTAATAAAATTCTGATTGAACTTCAGAAATTAATTGACTATTAGAATGTCACTTTGTAAGATCTAACTCACTGTGTCTGCAGAATATCACTTCCTTACTAAATCCTATATCCTTTTCTCACAAACTAATGAGCTTATTTTAGTGTTTAATTAATTCATTGAACTAAAGCATAAAACAAATTCACCCATTCTGTGCAAATGAACAAAAGACAAACAAAATTGTCACTAAGAATCTTCATTCATAACTTGGAAGATAATACATAGGAGAGCAACATTTTCAAACTAAAATTCTTCTTCATTTCTGATAATTCTTCGTAAAACCATATTTAAGATTCGTATACAGTATAAATTTCATCTTAAATTTTCGTCTGATATATATACTAGAGTATCCATTTACATTCTATTCTACTTTTAGAGAATATTATTAACTATGACCATGTCTAGACTCAAAATTTTGAACTCTCTTCTTTCAGCCATGAAATCCCCTTTATATAAACAGAGGAGCAACAAGCACTTGACTGAATTACAATTTCACTTTCATTTGAGTTCATTTCAAAAACCTAATTCTAACTGACTCCTTGAAGAACTCCTAGGTGTTTTCATATGCAATCATTTGAGAATAGGGGAGGAGAAAAGGAAAAAAACATGTGCAGGATACCAGTGGTTGTTGTCACAGCATTCGTTGTTTGAAACAAAAAAGATTCCATTCATATCCTCTCGAAGACTTCCACATCAGTATGGGAAAGCAATAGACAAATCATGGACACATGAAAACAAATACCTCCTATTCAAAGACTATGGTGTCATAAAAACTAAAACAAGGCAATCACCCTATTTAGAGTCGTCAGCATCCAAAAATGCCTGACCACTCCTTGTCCTCAATGAAATTGGAGGGATTACCAGTATGTCATCATCAGAGCTCCCATATGGCACCAGAGAATGGATGTACTAGCAATAGTCTGAGTCAGTATCAACTTCAGCATCTGAAGGAGTATCAAAAATTAGAGTAGGAGAATTGTGTTTTCCCAAGTGAGTCTTGTGGCTCTTCTCTTTTTTCCTGGCCTTCTTCACTAGCTGCGCCTGTTCCTTTCCTTTGAATTCAACTGCTTCTCTTGGAAGGGTCCTATTCCTCAAGGGGTAAGTATTCTGCACAATTTATTTCTTCTTATGGCCTCTAGCCCTCCTTTTACCCTTGGAAATCTTAGGGGAAACCATGGCTTCCTACTCAGTCATGTCTTCATGGCATTCAAACACACTTAGCCGGCTAAACCTCCTAATAGGTTAAATTGTTGCACCAAGTTTTCCAAAAAATTTAGAACTAGCAAAGTGATAATTAAAAGTATATTTGGCTCAAGACCCATAGGAAAAGCACCCCAACCCTAGTAATCACAACTAGTTCAAGCAATAGAATTCCTAAATAGACCATAGAACCCAATTTCATTCCAACTTACTCAGGACGAGAAAATTCAACTCAAGACAAAGCAGCAACCTTTTACCCCGCTTCACACTTTACCTCACACACACTACAGACTGAAAAGATACTTTGAATAAAAAGTGATCAACTTGGATTAAATAGAAAACTTGAGCATGCAAAATTAATGATTCAAAACTCCTTGTGTGAGAAAATTGGTAACTTATCAGTTTGCCTCTGAATCTAGATTTTTCATCATAGAGCAATTAAAATTTCATCTAAGGTGACCATGAGTATTGTTTTTCCACCATTATGAACTTGTTCCTTGAAAATGACGATGCTATCTCAAATATTGCCACATTCCTCTCTAACCTTGATTAATCATATGTGATATGAAAATTAGAATGTATTGCCAACCTAATTCATGCTTTTCATTAATATCGGCAAAGTACATAGGACTAGTTTTTCTTAGAGAGAAACCTTTTTTATACCCTTCATTGCTTCATCGTTGATCATCCCCAAATTTTAGAGTGCAATTAGCGATGAAGTTATTCATGTGATGATTTTTAGTACAATGGATCATCCTGCTATAAAACTTTATCAATGGTTCTCCAGTCCTTTCGCTTCTTTCATTTTTTCTGTATGTGGAATCCCTAGGATCCTACCATGTTGCCCTTTTCATTAATGGTCGTCACTTGTCACTGATTTTGTTCATCCTCGCCTGGCTGCATTAGCGAGGTAAACATCCATGCGATGATCTTTAGCCCCTAGTTTTGCGGCCTGAACTTTGGTCACATTCATCCTTCCATCACGTATCGCTAATTCAAAATTTGTGCCTAGGATCCTATCGGCGATGAGAGATGTTGTGGAGGCACTAGATTTTAGACACGTGCACCTACATAAAATAAATGGTGCAAAATAAATCGCTCATAAGATCATATCAAATTAGCAAAAGAAAAACCTTTTAGAGGACACCCATTGCTTATCGCTAATTCAAAACTCAAGTTCTGAAATAAATTCAAGATGAGCGATATAACATAAGGCCTTTGTTCATCACTAATTCTCCTAAAATATTTTGCAAGCAATTAGCGATGAGAGAATTTACAATATTTATAAGGTCCATCACATATCGCTGATGTGGTACTTTACATTTAAAACATATTAGCGATCATGTGATATACAGGAAATTACATCATATCACTCATCGCTAATTCAAGTTTATCTTTTCATGACCATCCATGATGAGCGATAAGAACACAAGACCAGAAGCATCACTCATCACGATTACAAATTTGCAAACTCAAAATCCATTAGCGATGAGCGATGTCAAAAGGAAAACATCATTCCATCTCTTATCGCTAATTCAAGGTGTATTCCTATGAATAAATCAGCGATTAGTGATAAAGTTATGAGGGCTATCAAGACTTAAGTGAAATTTTTTTGAGCACCTGTACTTAAGTTGTTGTAAAAAGGGGAACTTCTCTAGGATGACATGAGAATAGTAGGCTCAAGACTTTTGAATCACGCAATACAAAGGATATAAAGGTCAATAGATCATTTCCCTAACCCTATAAGAGATAGGCGATTCAGACCTAGACATAAGAAGGGCCAATCACTTGATGACATTAAAAAAAATGAAATTTTTTTTCTGACTGAAAAAAGGCACTACACATCTAACAAAAAAATAGATAGTTAAGAAAAAATGTAACAAATATTTTAGGTAAAAATTCTTAGGGTTTTAATATGAGCACTTTAGATTTTGCAAAATTTGAAAGTGCCATCAGTGGCTCTTTCTAGAGACATCTGTTCCTCAGTGAACAAAATGAGAATTCAGATCCTCTAGAGAAGAAGACTAGGTGCCTACTCCATTGGGCAATAGATTCAAAAGGTCATCTCTACCTCCCACTACTTTGGCTTGACAATGCAACCATATCTGATGGACCAAGGCCACCAAAACTGTAGGCCTTTTCTTACCTCTATCATAGACAAATTTTTCATCACATCTCACTGAATCCAATTTGAAAACATCACTGTAATATGCCTAATTAAACATGCTATCATCTCTCAATAACTCAGCATCTACAATATCATCAACAACTTTGTAACTATCATGCATCTTAGAATCAAGGATACCCTTAAAATATTAATTTTCATGTGCAAATGACTCATAAGTTTTATCATTCAAAATATTGTCCAGTTGAAAACAACCTTCCTTAATGTTTTTCCCATTACCACACTACAAGGAAATTTCATCCAGCTGAAAACCCTGGCACTCATACTCTGCCATATAGCTGGTACTATCAAGTTTAATCTACATAGTAGTTTGCACATCAAAGGTGAAACAATTATAAGAATCAATTAACATATTGTGCATATCACACAAATTATCTCCAAGTGTATGTAAGAAGATACACTCATACATTGGGACACACTATAACTGTGCCTCAACATACTGGTGTAGATAATTACCAAGAATTTCTACCCTATTCTCATTCTTACTCACTTTGAAGCCTTTTGAACGTAACATATTAACATCTTCAATATTCACAGCTTGTTCAAAAGTGATCAATTCTAGTTCAAAAAGGTAATCTATTTTTTCTTTGGAATTAGCCCCACATCCATATA
The DNA here is from genome assembly GCA_007258455.2 of Sequoia sempervirens. NCBI lineage: Eukaryota > Viridiplantae > Streptophyta > Pinopsida > Cupressales > Cupressaceae > Sequoia > Sequoia sempervirens. The sequence continues at coordinate 49,644,504 of VDFB02047144.1, read as the reverse complement.
AAAAATTTTATAACTAGACTTATCAAAAAATAGACACTTATCCAAATCTGCATTAAATTTTTTGCAATTTGGTTTATTAGATATATAAACTTCATGGTTATTTGTTGTTCTCAACTCATCAACACAAGTTCCTGAACTTGCATCAGTTTGCACACTTTCAAGCTCATCATGCAATGCATTAGTGCAATCAAATGGTTGCTTTCCTTTATCCACATTACCATCATGTTGACCAACTGGTTCATAGCTAGAACGAATATTAGATGCCCATGTTTCATATCTTGCATAATAAAGAATGCCATCATTGTAAAAATCAATATGAGTATTACACAATAACTGAGGGTTACTCATATTTGCACATTTTTTATATTTAGTGGTTAACAAATTTGAAATTTGTTGACTATTTAATAGACAATGGTTCTGATCCATTCTTTCAACCACTTCTTTCTCTTGACCTCCAATAGAAATACATTCTTTATCAAGTTGTAAGTCAAGACATACCAATATATTACCATCATCAGAATCTAGAAAATTCATGGGCTAGGTTTCATCATTGAGTTGGTCATTTATATCTTCTTGAAAGTAAAGACAACCATTTTCACTATTACAAACATCAATGGTTAACATTGCAGAACTCTTAACTTCTTCCTTATTAAGCATGCACTTATTTATATCTAAAATTGGAGATATTTTATCATTTGTATCCATGCCATTGTTGTTTTCATCAACATGTTTATCCACAATTGAAGACAACAGATCTTGCACATATTCATTCCTCACTTTCTCCATATTATCTAAACATGTGTAAGTCATTTGCATATTCAATCTTGTGAAATCCTTCAACAGCACACTAGATCCCTCCTCAAAAGCTTGAAAATACATATGAATGCAATCTGGTGTACTAGGTCTGGAACTTTCAGGGATTAGTGCAAGAGCAACAACAAATTTGTGACTAAAAGCAATGCTTGACTCATCATCTTGGTTCTTAAGCTATTTTAACTTTGTGACAAGATCAGAAGGTTCTTTTGCAAATTCTTCTCTATAAGCATCCACTAGTTTATCCAAGCAGGGAAAAGACTTCTCAGGAAAACTTAAGTACCAATCCCTAGCTTTAGCTTCAAGAGATCTAACAAAAAATATCATCCACATATCCTAATCTCCAAATGAATGTATCGCCATGAATTTATAGAAACTTTGGACATGTGCATCTCCTTCACACATATTATTCCAGTTAAACCTAGGCATCTGCTTATACACTCGATATGGCATACTTTTAACCTTTTAACCAATCCATGGTAAGTCTAGTTGGTCACATAATGAATCAAATGAATTGGCAATAGGTGCAGCAATTTGACTAATAGAACTAGCATGATTATTCCTTAACTGGGCTTGCATAGCCATCAGGTGCCTCTTGTTCAACTTCTTAACTCCTCTTTTGAATAAATCTTTCCATTTTGGCCTTATCCTAGTCGTGTTCACACTTAGGTTCATGTACTTTGGGGTTTCAACTATCTGAGGGTTATCAGACTTCTAAATCTTCTAGACTATATGCATCCAAGTTTCTTGTGGCATGGCTATTTCTCTTTGATAATCATAGATGTATGCAAACTAGGGTTTAAGTAATTATGTATAATCATAACCATGACTGTATGAAAAATCACTAGGATGATTGATAATATGATGGTAACTTAAGACTAAAACATATGATAACACAAATGGATAGAAAATCCTAAGATATTCAACTTTATCTTTAACCATTCATACTAGCAAGTTTGTGAATATTTTGACAAACATTTTATGTGGAACACCAATTGTATTTCAATATGACAATTTCAACAAAATGAAAATATGCAAAGAACCATGTACCTTGACACCTGCAATTTCTGCAACTTTGAATAGAGCACCTTTAGGTTATAATAACAAACAACAACCTTCATGTGTAGAAATTGTAGAGAAGAGTTGCCACCTCTTCAACAAGAGGAAAACTCTTGAAGCAAGGATATCTTTATATGAGTTCTTCTAGCAGAGTCACCTTAGGGCTATTATAAACCAGTTTGTAGATCTAGAACTTCTTCAACATTTGAACCAAATGTTCATTTTGTTTTGACTCCTTGCAAATGGTCTTCAAGATATTTGCATCAAAGATGCAAAGGTGTCCTTAGCGGAGTCACCATTTCTGTTCGTTATTTTTTTTCGAACCAAACTTAATATCAATCCTAACATATGAGTTTGCCACAACTAAATTTTCAGCTAGGTTGAGGATTGGCCAACACCTAAGTAAAGTAATTAGTACTTCACTTCTTCTCTTCGGGCTCTGTGAAACTCAGGGAGGTTAATCCCATGCATACTCATAATATCTCACTTTAGGTCAAGAGTATTTCTTCACATAGATGGACTATTTCATGAAAATCACCTTATCAAATGCTCAACTAACCTTAGATATAAGTGTTACTTATTTCAAGGAGAGCATTTACATACTTTGAGTTGGGATGTTGTAGTTTAAAATATTTTGTGAATCATTCTTCATCTTGAATCCTAGGACCAATTCAATACTGGGTGAACTGATGACAAGATAAAATAATAAAACCATCAGTACCTTATCCAAGGGAGAAAAGGAGTTATAGCTTGTAATGAATCGGTAATACAATTTTGACTAAACTTTAGAAATTAATTGACTATTAGAATGTCACTTTGTAACATCTAACTCACTGTGTCTGTAAAATATCACTTCCTTACTAAATCCTATATCCTTTTATAAAAAACTAATGAGCTTATTTTAGCGTTTAATCAATTCATTGAATTGAAGCATAAAAAAAATTCACCCATTCTATGCAAATGAAAAAAAAGACAAATGAAATTGTCATTAACAATCTTCATTCATAACTTGGAAGAAAATACATTTGAGAGCAACATTTCAAGACTAAAATTATTCTTCATTTCTGATATTTCTTTGTAAGACAATATTTAAGATTCGTATATAGTATAAATTTCATTTAAATTTTCCTTTGATATATCTACTAGAGTATCCATTTACATTCTATTCTACTTTTAGAGCATAGTATTTACTATGACAATGTCTAGACTCAAAATTTTGAACTCTCTTCTTTCAGCCATGAAATCCCCTTTATATAAACAAGGGAGCAACAAGCACCTGACTTATTAGAATTTCACTTTCATTTGAGTTCATTTCAAAAACCTAATTCTAACTGACTCCTCAAAGAACTCCTAGGCGGTTTCATATGAAATCATTTCAGAACAGGGGAGGAGAAAAGGAAAAAAACATGTGCAAGATACCAGTGGTCGTTGTTATAGCATTTGTTGTTTGAAACAAAAGAAATTTCATTCATATCTTCTCGAAGACTTCCACATTTGAAAATGCCCCCGAGTGCTTCTTGTCCTTAATGAAATCAGAGAGATTACCAGTACATCGTCATTAGAGCTCCCATATGGAAACATAAAACAAATGTATTGGCCATAGTCTGAGTGAGTATCAACTTTAACATCCAAAGGAGTATCAAAAATCACAATAGGAGAATTGTGATTTCCCAAGCGGGTCATGTGGCTCTTCTTTTTTTCTTGGCCTTCTTCATGGGTTGTGCTAGTTCCTTGCCTTAGAATTCGACCGCTTCTCCTAGAAGAGTCTTATTCCTCATGCGGTAAGTACTCTGCACAATTGATTTCTTCTTATGGCCTCTAGCCCTCCTTCTACCCTTTGAAATCTTAGGGGAAACCATGGCTTCCTACTCAGTCATTTCTTCATGGCATTGAAACACACTTAGCCGGCTAGACCTCCTAATAGGTGGAATTTTTCCACCATCTTTTCGCATTTTGTTAGAACTAGTAGAGTGATAATTAAAAGGATTTTTGACTCAAGACCCACATGAGAAACACCCCAATCCCAATAATCACAACTAGTTCAAGCAACAAAATTCCTAAATAGACTAGAGAACCCAATTTCATACCAAATTACTTAGGACGAGAAAATTCAACTCAAGAGAAACCAACCTTTTACCCCACTTAACACTTTACCTCACACACACTACAGACTGAAAAGATAGTGTGAATAAACAACAATCAACCTACATTGAATAGAAAATTTGAGCATACAGAATTAATGATTCAGAACTGCTTGCACGAGTGAATTGGTAACTTATAAGTTTAGCTTTGAATCTAGACCATTCATCTTAGAGAATTTAAAAATTCATCTAAGATGGCCATGACCATCGTTTTTCAGCCATTATCAACTTAGTCCTTGAAAATGATGATGCTATCTCAAATGTTGCCATGTTCCTCTCTAACCTTGATTAATCATATGTGATCTAACAATTACCATGTATCGCCAACCTAATTCATGATTTTCATTAATATCAGTGAAGTACATAGGATCAATTTTTCTTAGAGGGAATTTTTTTTTATACGAGCTTCATTCCTTCACTGATCATCCCAAAATTTTAGAGTGCAATTAATGATGAAGTTATCCATGTGATGATTTTCAGTCCATTGGATCATCCTGATTTAAAACTTGATGAATGGTTCTCTAGTCCTTTCACTTCTTTCCTTTTTTCTTTATGCAGAATCCCCAAGATCCTACCACGTTGCCCTTTTCATTAATGGTCATCTCTTGTTGCTGATTTACTTCATCCTCACCTGGTTGTGTCAGCGAGGTAAATATCCATGTGATGATCTTTAGTCACGTTCATCCTTCCACCGCGCATTACTAATTCAAACTTTGCACCTAGGATCCTATCAACGATGAGAGATGTTGTGGAGGCACTAGATTTTAGACATGTGCACTTACAAAAAATTAATGGCGTAAAAGACATCGCTCATAGGATCATATCAAATTAGTGAAAGAAAAACCTTTTAGAGGACACCCATCAGTTATCGCTAATTTAGAACTCAAGTTATGAAATGAATTCAAGATGAGCGATATAACATAAGTCCTTCGTTCATCACTAATTCTCCTCATCCATTTTACAAGCAATTAGCGATGAGAGGATTTACAATATTTATAAGGTCCATCATGTATTCCTGATGTGGGACTTTACATTTAAAATATATCAGCGATCATGCAATATAAAGGAAATTACATCATATCGCTCATCATTGATTGAATTTTATCCTTTTATGATCATTCGCGATGAGCGATGTCAAAAGGAAAACATCATTCCATCACTTATTGCTAATTCAAGGTGTATTCCTATGAATAATTCAGCGATCGGTGATAAAGTTATGAGGGCCATCGGGACTTAAGTGAAAACATTCTAAGCACGTGTACTTAAGTGGTTCTGAAAAGGGGAACTTCTCTAGGATGACATGAGAATAGTAGGCTCAAGACTTCTGAATCACACAATACAAAGGATATAAAGGTCAAAAAATCCTTTCCCTAACCCTATAAGAGATGGGTGATACAAACCTAGACACGAGAAGGGTCAATCACATGATGACATTAATAAACATGAATTTTTTTTATAACCGGAAAAAGGCACTACATAGCTAACAAAAAAATAGAATGTTAAGCAAGAATGAACAAAACCCTAAGCCTCATATAAGAACCCTACATATGATGTAACAAAGATTTTAGGTAAAAATTCTTAAGGTTTTAATATGAGCACTTTAGATTTTGCAAAATTCAAAAGTGCCATCAGTGGCTCTTTCTAGAGATGCTTGTTCCTCAGTGAATAGAGTGATAATTTAGATCCTCTAGAGAAGAAGAGTAGGTGCTTACTCCATTGGGAAATAGAGTCAAAAGGTCATCTTTGCCCCACATTGCTTTGGCTTGACAAGTCAAACCATATTTGATGGCCCAAGGCCACCAAAACTGTAGGCCTTTTCTTTCCTCTGTTGTAGACAAAGTTTTCATCACATCTCACTACAATATGCCTAATTAAAGATGTTATCATATGTCAATAACTCAACATGTACAATATCATCAACACATTTGTAACTATCATGCATCTTAGATCAAGCATACCCTTAAAATACTAATTTTCATGTGGCAATGACTCATAATTTTTATCATTCAAAATATTGTCAAGTTGAAAAAACCTTCCTTAATGCTTTTCCCATTACCACACTGCAAGGAAATTTCATCCAGCTGAAAAACCTAGTACTCATACTCTCCATATAGCTGGTACTATCAATTTTAATCTACATAGTAGTTTGTACATCGAAGGTGAAACAATTATAAGAACTAATCAACATATTATGCATATCATGCAAACTATCTCAAAGTGTATGTATAGAGATACACTCATACATTGGCACAGACTGTAATTGTGCCTCAACATATTGGTGCAGAGAATTACCAAGAATCTCTACCCTATTCTCATTCGTACTCACTTTGAAGACTTCTAAACATAACATGTTAATATCTTCAGTATTCATAGCTTGTTCAAAAGTGGTCAATTCTAGTTCAAAAAGGTAATCTATTTTTTCTTTGGAATCAACCCCCATATCCATATAAAAAATTTAATAACTAGGCTCATCAAAAAGTAGATACTTTTCAAAATCTGCATTAAAACTTTCACAATTTGGCTTATCAGATATACAAACTTTATGCTTATTTGTTGTTCTTAACTCATCAACACAAGTTCCTAAACTTGCATCAGTCTGCACACTTTCATACTCATCATGTAATGCATTAGTGCAATCAAACGACTGCTTTCCTTTATCCACATTACCATTATGTTGACCAACTGGTTCATAGCTAGAAGGAATATTAGATACCCATGTTTCATATCTTGCATAATAAAGATTGCGATCACTGTCAAAATCAGTATAAGTATTACACAATAACTGAGGGTTACTCATATGTGCACATTTCTAATATTCAGTGGTTAACATATTTGAAATTTGTTCACTATTTAATAGACCATAGTTTTGATCCATTCTTTCAACCACTTCTTTCTCTTGACCTTCAATAGAAATACATTCTTTACCAAGTTGTAAGTCAGGACATACCAATATATTACCATCATCAAAATCTAGAAACTTCATGGACTGGGTTTCATCATTGAGTTGGTCTTTATATCTTCTTGAAAGTAAAGACAAGCATTTTCACTATTACAAACATCAATGGTTAACATTGCAGCACTCTTAACTTCTTCCTTCTTAGGCATGCACTTATTTAAATCTAAAATTGGAGATTTTTGATCATTTGTATCCACACAATTGTTTTTTTCATCAACATGTTTATCCACAATTGAAGACAACAGATCTTGCACATATTCATTCCTCATTTTCTCCATATTATCTAAACATGTGTAAGCCATCTGAATACTCAATATTTTTAAATCCTTCAACAAAACACTAGATCCCACCTCAAAAGCTTCAAAATACACATGAATGCAATCTGGTGTACTAGTTTTGAAACTTTCAGGGATTAGTGTAAGAGCAACAACAAATTTGTGACTGAAAATAATGCTTAACTCATCATCTTGGTTCTTAAGCTATTTTAACTTTGTGACAAGATCATAAGGTTCTTTTAAAAATTCTTCTCTATAAGTATCCACTAGTTTATCCAAGCAAGAAAAGGACTTCTCAGGAAAACTTAAGTACCAATCACTAGCTTTAACTTCAAGAGATCTAACAAAAAATTTCATCTGCATAGCTTGATCTCCAAATGAATGTTTCACCATGAAATTATAGAAACTTTTGACATGTGCATCTCCTTCACACACATTGTATCCGTTAAACCTAGGCATCTTCTTATAGACTCGAGATGGCATATTGTTAACCTTTTAATCAATCCATGATATGTCTAGTTGGTCATATAATGAATCAAAGGAATTGAAAATAGGTGCATAAATTTGACTAATAGGTCTAGTATGATTATCCCTTACCTAGGCTTGCATAGCCATCAGGTGCCTCTTGTTCAACTCCTTAACTCCTCTTTTGAATAAAGCTTTCAATTCCAGCTTTATCATTGGCCTATTCACACTTAGGTTCATGTACTTTGGGGTTTCAACTGTTTGAGGGTTATCATACTTCTAAATCTTTTGGAATATATGCATCCAAGTTTCTAGTAGCATGGTTATTTCTCTTTCATAATCCATAGATGTATGCAAACTAGGGTTTAACTAATTATGTATAATCATAACCATGACTGTATGAAAACTCACTAGGATGATTGATAATATGATGGTAACTTAAGACTAAAACATATGATAATGCAAATGGATAGAAAATCCTAAGATATTCAACTTTATCTTTAACCATTCATACTAGCAAGTTTGTGAATATTCTGACAAACATTTTAAGTGGAACAACAATCGTATTTCAATATGACAGGTTCAGCAAAATGAAAATATGCAAAGAACCATGTACCTTGATACCTCCAGTTTCTGCAAATTTGAATAGAACACCTTTAGGTTATAATAAAAAAAAAAAAACCTTCATATATAGAAATTGTAAAGTAGAGTTTCCGCCTCTTTAACAAGAGGAAAACCCTTGAAGCAAGGATATCTTTATATGAGTTCTTCTAGCAGAGTCACCTTAGGGCTATTATAAACAAATTTGTGGATATAGAACTTCTTCAAAATTTGAACAAGATGTTCATTTTGTTTTGACTCCTTTCAAATGGTCTTCAATATATTTGCATCAAAGATGTAAAGGTGTCCCCAACGGAGTCGCCATTTCTGTTCATTATTTTTTTAGAACCAAAATTAATCTCAATCCTAACCTATGAGTTTGCCACAACTAAATTATCAACGAGG
>VDFB02047144.1:49581536-49635690 GCA_007258455.2 Sequoia sempervirens | reverse complement strand
AGGGTCACTAGGAAAACATTTTGCTCATAGCTTACAGGCTAGAATGACAACAATCTCTCTATCTCTCATCAGGAGCCACATAATCCGCTTGGAGGGGTGGATAGGTTTGAATCCACTTTGTTGGGATCAATTTGCACCCCACCACGACCAAAATGAGCAAGGTCTTGGAGATAAAACAATCCACCATCATGAAGGTATGTGCAATCTAGTTAGTAGCATTCTTTTTTTATTAAGGCAGCAAGTTGTGCTAATGGAAATTATGTAACTAACATGATGTTATACTGCTTAAGCTGATCTCCTTTAATGTTTATATATTCTAACCTTCTATGTAATCCTTTTTGCATGATGAAGAAAAAAAAAATTGTATAGAAATTGTCTTTTTCGTTGGGGTAGTTGTTACATTGGTGTCAGAGCTTAGAACTCGACACTAGGACCTAGGTGCTCTCTCTCTTTCATTGTACTAATATGATTGTTTGGTAATGACAATCATGGGTCGAGGGAAGCAAGGAAAGGGGAAGAAGAAGGCCTCAAGAAAACACCCCCAACGAAATAATCCAGAAGGATCCAAGACCACTATTATCACATGGCCAAAAACCAAAACTGAAACCATATCTAACACAGAGCCATTGGAAAAGACTATTAAGCAACTGAAAATCTAGAAGGGAAAGCAAATGGCCAAACCAGATGAAATTCGTGAACCACCAAAGGGATGCCCACAACCAAAGCCAAAAACCAAACCCTCAGCTATTAGGGACTTCCCTTTTGGTTGTGGACGCAATGCTCCAATCCTCTCTAAGGAAGCAATTGCAGAATACAACCGTGTCCATGCTAATATGTCTGTAACTGTGGGGGCCTCCGATGAGAAAGAACTCGAAGAGGAGGAGGCACCTACTCTGTAACTGGAATTATGTACAAGACGATGAATTAGTACTAAATAAACATCGTCTCACTTTTTGTAAAAGTTGCTAACTATTAAAGATATATATATATATATAGACTTAATTATCAAGGTGTTATGGTGAATGAGAATGGAATATTTAATGATGTGAATCTTATGTTGAGTATGAATTTCTCCTTGATTCTAAATATGATATAAGATAAGATTTAAAACAAAATAACAAAGACACTTAACACTCTCTTTTCCCTCGCAAAACCAAACAAATTCAATGAAGAGAAATTTGAGGAGGGGAACAAGCCCTAGCCTCGCCGAAATGTTGTGTGCAAGTAGGGGTGCATCATTTCCACCTCCTACCATACCTAAAGAGTTACAAGCTGAATTAAATGCACTTAATACAAAAATAGCATCACAAGAGTAAGAAATCAAGGAACTAACGAGGCAAAAGGAGCAAGGCACTAACCACACACACTAGCCTAGGAACTAATCACAACACTAGCATTGGAACGAAAGAGTCAGACAGGGAGCACAATGCGAATACAAGTCAAGAACATGAGAGAAGCTCCAAAATTCCCACCTACAGTCACTCTCGATCAGAGTCATAATGAGTGCGAAAGGGCCCACTGATTTGAGAATTGAAGAAAGTGAAAGCCCCTAAGTTTGATGGGACTAGGGGTGGGGATGTTGCTGAAGCATGGCTCGTTGGAATGAACAAGTATTTTGGGTTGATAGAATTAAGTTCCAACACTAAGGCTAGGATTGCCATTTATCACCTAGAAGGAGAAGCCTCGCTTTGGTGGGAACATTTGGCGGAAATAAAAAATTATGATATCAATCAACTAACTTGGGACAAGTTCACCAAGCGGTTTCACAAGGAGTACCTTTCTGCTCATCATAGAGACCAAAAGATGACTGAATTCCATTCACTGCGCTAAGGGGGAATGATGGTAGTTGAGTATAAGTCCAAATTCATGAGCTTACTCTGTCATGTGCCTTATATGAAGGACGAAGAGGATCGGGTGAACAAGTTTATCTTGGGATTGAATAAGAATATTTTGTATGCAACCAAGCTCACTCGACCTAAAAGTTTAAACCAAGTAGTGGAGGTGGCTTTGGTTGCTGAAGAAAAGGATAAGAGAAAGTAGGAACGCAAACAAAGGCCATATACCTCCAACCACTCCGATAATACACAAAGGAGTAATCAAGAAGCTAAATCTAAAGGAAAGGCTTCTCAACAGAATAAGAGGGGCCGAAATTTCAGGGAGAATCATGGGTCAGAAGGTCAAAAGGGTAAAGGAGACAAAAGGAAAAAACCATTTAGGCATGAGGCACAAGGTAATTCCAAGAGAGGCAAGGAAGACCGAAAAGGACCAATGAGTGGATGTTGGACATGCGGAGGTGATCATTATATGAGCGAGTGTCCCAAGAATCCAAACAAAACCACCAAACCCACTGCCCGAATTTATGCAGCCGTGGATAATCGTCAAGCGGATCAGCAAGCTCCATTGATAGAACTTCAAGGTACACTTTTCAGCCAACCCATTTCTATTTTGGCAGATTTAGGAGCCACAGATAGTTTTATTTCCTCCCATGCTATTCGAAAATGTGAAATTAATCATAAGAGTCTTAGTAGAGAGGAGATGGAGGTTGAGTTTGGGTCAGGTAAGACACAAAAGATCAAATCTTGCCTGCGAGGAGCTGAGATTGACCTAGGGATTATAAGGACCAAGGTGGATCTATGGGTCACTCCGTTAGGATCTTATGATTTAATCCTTGGGATGGATTGGTTCCAAAAGCACCAGGCCAAGTTGGATTGCTACAACAAAAAGATTGAATGTCTAGATGACCAAGGGAGGTCAGTGGTTCTTCAAGGGATTAGGAGACCTATGGTGGTAAGAATGATCTCTGCCATGCAAGTAAAAAGGGCAGTGAGAAAGGGGAGTAAAATCTATCTAGTAAAGGTAGAAGAGGGTAATGATGATCCCACATCTAGCATTGAAGACCACCCAATTCTCCAAGAGTACCGTGATGTCTTTCCTGAAGAATTGCCAGGATTACCTCCTAAGCGACAGATGGACTTCACAATAGATCTAGTTCCAGGGGCCGAGCCTATCTCAAAAGCCCCCTATAGAATGAACAATGCTGAATTACAAGAGCTTAAAATGCAGTTGCAAGATCTAATGGAGAAAGGCTTGATACGACCTAGTGTGTCTCCTTGGGGAGCTCCAGTGTTGTTCATTAAGAAGAAGGATGGAACACTGAGGTTGTGCATCGATTACCAGATCTTGAACAAGGTAACCATTTGAAATAGATATCCCCTACCTAGAATTGATGACTTGTTTGATCAAATGAAGGGAGCTGCTATAAATTCTCCAAGATAGATTTAAGATCAGGTTATCACCAGTTAAGAATCAAGGAAGAAGATATTCCAAAGACAACCTTTAGAACTAGGTATGGCCATTATGAATTTTTGGTGGTGCCTTTTGGCCTAACCAATGCCCCCTTAGCTTTCATGAGTCTCATGAACCATGTTTTCCATGACTACTTGGACAAATTTGTGCTAGTGTTTCTGGATGACATTTTAATCTACTCTAGAAGTTTGCAAGAGCATGAGGAGCATTTAAGAATAGTCTTGCAAAGGTTGAGAGATCATAAATTATATGGGAAATTGTCCAAATGTTCTTTCTTTCAGCCTAAAGTGCACTATTTGGGACATATTATATCAGCCCAAGGAATTGCAGTGGATCTAGCCAAGGTGCAAGCAATTGTAGAATGGCCTATTCCTAAAAATGTGACCGAAGTAAGAAGCTTCAGGGGTTTGGCAGGGTACTATCAATGGTTTGTAGAGAACTTAGATCCAAGATAGCTAACCCCATAACCTCCCTTCAACAAAAGGGAAAGAAGTTTGAATGGACAGAAAAATGTGACATTGCATTCCAGAAGTTGAAGGAAGCTCTTACCACCGCACCAATTTTGCAAGTGCCTAATACGGATAAAGAATTTATGGTTTGGACGGATGCTTCATTGGATGGGCTAGGTGGAGTGCTAATGCAAAACGGCTGAGTGATTGCCTTTGAGTCTAGGAAATTGAAGGATCATGAACTCAACTATCCCACCCATGACCTGGAGCTAGCAGCAATCGTGCATGCCTTAAAGGTATGGAAACACTACTTGGTAGGAAGACCCTTCAAGCTGAACACTGATCATAAAGGACTCCAATATCTGTTCACCCAACCAGATTTGAATGCACGTCAAAGAAGGTTGTTAGAATTCTTAAGCAACTATGAGATAGATATCTCATTTGTTAAAGGAAAAGAAAACCGTGTTGCAGATGCCTTAAGTCAAAGGGCTAAACTAGCTGCAATCTCATAGCTGAAGTTTGAACTACCAGAAAAGATCAAGCAAATGTAGGAACTAAATCTCTTTAGGAAAAGAAGTTAGAAATAAAATGTTTAGATTATTTTTGACAATGCTCAAATCGGGTATATTTATTAAGGTCTATGATTGAACAAAAAAAAAAGGAAATTGAGGGACCAAGAATAATAAATAATAAATAATAAACCATAAATTTAGTAACTTAAATAATAATATAAAATAAAACAATTTTAAAGATAATGAATAAAAAAACTCACCATGAATATCAAATAAAGTAAAATAGATGGGCGTTAAAAAAAAAGAGAGACAATGCAATGAATCCAATGACTATATAATGTTAAGGTGAATAAAAAAAAAATTATAAAATTTGAAATGTCACTTACAAGAGGCGTATAAACCAAGACTCCCATTAAACTAAATAAAATGAAAAGAAGAAATAAAGTCCATCATCGAGCAAATATGGAAGGAAAAAGAAGGATGCAGGAAAATGAAGGAAATGCTTTCATGGGAGAAGAAGGTAGCTAAGATGGCCGCAGAGGCAAAAATCTCGACCAAGGAGGAAGAAGATTGGTAAAGAGGAGAACAACAAAAGCATTAGGAGGCATGCAAACCCCTGCAACAGCCGCCAATGGTAGGAAAGAAATTTGACTAGCATGCCATGGAGAAACTCATTCCTCTTTCCTTAAATTGACTAGAAAAGATCTCATTTTGTAGGAGAAAAGGTGGGAAGAGAAAATAAAGAAGAAGGGTGTGGTTGTTTCAAGGGTCTAGATGAGTTTTGAAGAGGAGACCAAAGCTGGGTAGCTAGGGAATTCTTCTTTCCTTCTCCAAGTCATCACATCTCAAGCTTTATCTTGATTTATTTTCTTTTGCAATTAATCTTCCTTAATGTAAAACTATCTTGGCCTTAGAATCTTTAATTTCTTTTAAACTTCAGGAAATTATGTTTACCATCTCACCTATTTTAGAGTTTTGTTTGAACAAATATTAGGCAATGGAATTTCTTGGTTTACAATAACAAATAATCTTCAGGAGTAGGGACTAAATCTTAGGCTTAGCATTGCTAGGTTGCACAATCACAACTGAAACATAAGGTTTTATGAAATGTGAAAATGGGGTGCTATAGACTGCTGCTCTAAAGTGGGTTTTCTTTTGCTTGCAAAATCTAATGTTGTTCCTTTCCTTAGCTTGGCATCTTGTGTAGTAGCTAAAGATTTAACACTAATTCTTTTGCTCTCTCATTGCTCATACCCTTACCTAGCATGATGTTTCTTTCACCCAATTTAAGGATTTAAAATAAAATAGAAGTAAATTCTTACAGCTGCAAGAACATAACTCTATAAAATGTTTATGGCAGCACTAGTACAATAGTTCAATGAGATTATTTTTGAGTCTTTTGGCTGCTAAAATAGGGAAATGTGGACTAAACGATTAAGCCATAGCTTACATTTATATACATTTACAAGGATGCCTTATAACTAATATAGAATTCAAGCATATCAAGGAAATGATAAATTTAATTTTATATTATAATCTTCATGGCTAGAGGTTTTGTTTTCTTTTATTTAAATTGGGTGGTTTTCAACTTCTTGAGTTCCATTGGAGGTGGTGAAACTGGTACAACAACAAATGAGTTGAGAAAGGATGGGAGTGTAGAGTTTATTAATATAATTTGAAAACATGAAGCAAAATAACATGCTAGTGTAATGATAGCTAGGTTGTTATGGGAGACTGCAATACCCCTCTTCAGGAAAATGAGAAGTTCAGAGGATCCCACGTGAACCTAGAAAGTAGAATGGACCTTATGGACTTCATTAATAATCAGGCATTGATTGATCTTGAGCTGCAAGGAGCTTCCTATATGTGGTCAAATCGAAGAATTGATAAGGATTTGATTCAAGTCAAATTAGACAGATCTTTAATTTCTTATCAATGGGTTTTAAAGTAATTTTTGTTCTTTAAAAGCCCTCCCAAGGGTGGGCTCTAATCACTATCCGATTAGTTTTGTGGGGGATCCTATTGAGGCTAAGAGGAATTTCCCCTTTAGATTTGAATGAATGTGGCTTTCCCACCCTCAGCTCCTTGAGGAGGTGAAGAAGTGGTGGAACATATCTGTTGAAGGGACTGTTATGTTTATGGTTGCTAAGAAGCTAGGGGAAGTCAAAAATAAGATTAGAAGATGGAATAAAGAGACTTTTGGTAACATCTTTGGTATCAAGACGGGGTTACAATTTGAATTGAAGGAGATTCAAGATAAAATCCAACTGGAGGGATACATTGTTGATAACAGGATGAAATAAAATGAGCTATTAGTTAAGTTACATGATATAATATCCTAAGAGGAGGAGTTTTGGAGACAGAGATCTAGGGCTCTGTGGCTTTCAGAGGGAGATAAAAAATACTAGATATTTTCACATGTTTGCGCTAAAACACAGGGATGCTAATAGGATCACTCACATCAAGTCTAATATAGCCCATTTTGAGAAAGTTGATGACATAAGAAGACAAGCTATCCTTTTCTTTAGTAATCTTCTTTCGATGAGTGATGGATTTAATCATGCAACACAAGATTTTCTTTCAGAGGCTATCCTAGAACTGGTTAAAGATGAGGATAACAAAATGCTACCTGCTATTCTGTCTAGGGAAGAAATCAAGAAAGTTGTCTTCTCCTTTGAAAGTAATAAGGCTCCAGGACCGGATGGGTTTCCTATGTTCTTTTTTCAGTGGTTCTGGGAGATTGTGGAGGAGGATGTGGTGAATGTTGTTAAGGAATTCTTTGGCTTAAGGAGTCTCCTAAAAGAACTAAATGCTACTTTCTTGGTCCTCATCACTAAATGCCCCAGAGCTACTGAATTTGAAGCTTTCAGACCTATAAGCCTATGCAATTCCTTCTATAAAATTATCTCTAAAGTGCTAACTTCGAGGCTTCTGATCATTTTTCCTTCCCTGATTTCTCCTCAGCATAATGGCTTCATTCCTGGAAGAAAAATTCTTGACTCAATTATTACTGTTCATGAAAATGTTCATTCTCTCATGGAGTCAAAGACTGAAGGTTTCCTTCTTAAATTGGACATTTCAAAAGCCTATGATCGTGTTGACTGGGCCTTTTTACTCAAAATTATGAAGGCGTTTGGTTTTAGCAATAGAGTTCTCCAGATGGTTGGTCAACTCATTTCTACTGCTTCTATAGCTATTATGGTTAATGGATCTCCTTCACACTCCTTTAAAAACTTTAGAGGCTTAAGGCAGGGAGATCCCATTTCCCCTATTTTATTTACTATTATGGCAGAATGCCTTGGGAGGAACCTAAAAAGAATGGTTGATCAGGGATCTTTAGTGGGTTTGAGGCCTTCATCCAGTAATTTGGTCTACTCTCACCAACATTTTGTGGATGACACCATTTTGATGGGGAGATTTACAGTGGCTGAAGCGAGGAATCTTAAAAAGATCTTGGATGATTATGAGATGGCATCTGGTCAGATGGTTAATAAACAAAAAAGCTCCTTATTCTTCTTCAACACCCCGGAGCCTAGACAAAATAAGATTACCAGAATCCTGGGATGCAGAATTGAGGCTTTACCTTCTTTTTATCTTGGCTTGTCTTTGGGCCTTAAGCCTCCTGATTCCTTTTGGAGCACTCTGGTGGATAGGTTTAGCAAAAAGCTTGTTGGATGGAAAGGAGCTCTTCTTAGTCAAGCTGGTAAGATTCAACTTCTCAAAGCTACTCTTTAGAACCTTCCATTTTATGCTTTAAGTCTCTTTAAAATACTTGCCAAATATGCGGATGCTATTGAAAAAATCTAAAAACGCTTTCTTTGGTCGGGTGTTGAAGAAAGGAAAAGAATGCCTCTTATTGGTTGGGATTATGTGTGTAGACCCAAAAATCCAGGTGGTCTGGGTATTAGAAGGATCAAAATGAGGAATAGGACTCTTCTTGCTAAGCAAGTTTGGAGAGAATTCTCATTTAAAGGAGAGTGGAATGACATTTTAAAGAGAAAATACATGGAAAATATTGGATCTCTCAAAACTATGCTTGACTCTCCAAATCTTCCCCGTGGTTCAGCTTTCTAGAATGATATGATTAGAGGAAGATGCATTATTGATAAGGGAGTTGGATGGAGCATAAGAAGTGGGAAACAAGCCAAGTTCTAGGAAGACATATGGCTAATGAAGGATCCTTTAATCTCTTCCCAAAGCTTTAATAGGTGTGTTGAGATCTACAAGGATAATTTTGGAACTCATGTTAAGGACTATTGGAGAAATGGGAATTGGGTGAATCTATTCTAGATCAGCATGGACCTTGCTCTGATTCAATCCTCTTTGTTGGCTGTCAGAATGGGGTCGAGCCAACAGGATGATCTCTTTAGTTTGGATGGCTAACCCCTCAGGAAGCTATTTGGTTTCTTCGGTTGTCTCTTTGTTGTCTTTGGCTCCTGCCCCCCACCCCTTTTGGGCTAAAGCTTGAATTAAACACCTGACCCCTAAGGTTAACATATTCTTTTGGATTCTTCTTCAGAATAAAGTGCTCACGACTGATAACCTTTGCAAGCATGGCATCCAAATCCCGAACCGGTGCTACCTGTGTAAGGAAGAACTGGAATCTGCTAACCATTTGTTCCTCCATTGTCCGTTCGTGGCTGCTATTTGGGACAAATTTCTCTCTCTCTGGAACATCTCATGGGTGTTTCCCAGCACTATTGAAGACCTTTTTACTCAATGGAATGCCCCCTCCCAGAATCCTTCTATTCGCAAACTTTGGTCATTTATCTTCCCTTATCTAGCCTGGGGTGTGTGGAAGGAGCACAATAATAGGGTCTTTAGGGATGAGGAGGCTCCAACAAACATTGTTTATGAAAAGACCTATAGGATAATTGTGGAGAAGTTTAATAATATCCCTAATCAGGAGACTAAGATGAAAGCAGTGGTTTGCTCGGAATATGACCTCAAGATGGCTAAAGATTGGAATATTAAAAATGACATATCAAAGGCCTCAAGACCTGCGAAAAAGAACCGTGAAGGGGTCAGCTGGAATCACCCACCTAGGGATTGGATAAAGGCTAATTTTGATGGGGCGGCTAAGGGAAACCTAGGTCCAGCTGGAAGTGGAGGTGTGATTAGAGATTATAATGGTAATTTTTTTATGGTTGTGGCTATCTCCTTGGGCACACAATCTAATCATTTAGTTGAAGCTATTGGAGCTTTCCAGGTTATTGACCTTGTTAAAATATTATACTTAAAAAATATATGGATCAAGGGTGACTCCAAAAATATTATTGATTGTCTCCTAGGTAAGTCCCCACCCTCATGGACCATTAAATGTTGGATAGAGGAAGCTAAAGCTATTTTATCCAACTTTGATAATGTCAAAATATCTCATGTCTATAGGGAGGCTAATAGCATCGCAGATTATTTCGCGAATGAGGGGGTTAAACAAAAGGGGCATCATACGTGGCAGGACTACAATGAACTGGGAGTTGACGTAAGAGCCTTAATAAACTATGATATCATACATGGGAAAGTTGTCGTGTTTATTGATTATTATGAAGAATAAGGCTAGGTACTATGATATTATTAGACAAGATGGTGGTGCTGTAATTAATCCCATGGGTCGTAAGGGCTGGTACGTTTTGTGGGTGCTTTGGTTTTGTTGCTGTGTCTTTGTTTGATTCATTTTCCTTGCTAACATTAGAAGCAATATTACTGCAACAATGGGATGAAGCAGAAAAAGGGTGGAGCCAATGCGTGGTAAGAGGCACAAGAACTCGAAGGTTTGGAGGCATATTTGGAAGGGAGGGCTACAACCCTTCATTGATAAGCTCCACGACCCTGACCTTGAAGTCACTGGGTATTTTGCTAAACATTGGAGGAAAGGTGAAATCATTCTTTTAGGAAGGAGGGTTAAGGTATAGGGAAAATCACTGGTCTCTCGACTAAGGGAGTGAAGTTTTACCATGACAGGAAGTTTTCGAATGATGTTGTTCTTACTTTCCCCAAAAACGATAAGGAGAGGAAGGCTCTGGTTAAAGTTTCTTCTAGTTATTTTGAAGTTGGGACAGTTAAGAAGGTGTGGAGGGAGGTGCTCAGAATTCTCATGGAATACATCACCCTAGACGGTAGATTTACCAGAGTTTATGGGTACCACTTTTCCCTACTCAATCATTTCCAGCATAAGGTAAGGGTTTCCTTCCCCCACTATCTGCTATGTTCCTTGAATAATAGTATAGAGGAACATAGGAAGAGTCCTAGGAAGAATCCAGTCCTGCATACTAGTCTCATTAGGCTTATTCACGAGCATTTTAAAAACATGTTGGTCCTGTCTAACCCGTTATCGGCCTCGACCTCGGATGGAGAGGATACTGAGACTAGCTCGTCTGAAGTTAACGAAGATTTTGATACTGAGTTGGATGAGGAAGACACTCCCTCCCCGAGTAAGAAAAATAAGAAAACCCCTCAAAAGAAACCCTCAAACAAAAAAGTGTGCACTGTGAAAACCCCTAAGGGCACAACTTAGGAGGCTAAAAGTAATAAGAAGGGACCCCCCTCCCGTGAATAAGTTGGTTTCTTATTCAAAGGATTCTCTGGAAGATAATTCTAAAGATCATAATGCTACTGGGGACTCTTATTCCTCCTACCCTGCCACTGATAGAGAGAACAGACCTAGATTCCCTAGATACCTCAATCCTGATGACCACTATTTTAAGCCAAATCAGGAATTTCCTGATGATATCATGGCTATAACTAGAAACGGGGCTGTTGACTACTTCAGGATCATAAAATGGGTGTTTCATGAGATCAAGGATCTCAATTTAAAAAATAGGGCTCTCACTGACAAGATGGATGATTTGGAAGCGAAAGGCATTTCACAAAATTTTGCTGGTGTTTTGTGGACTACAGAAGAGAAGAGGGCCTTGGTCGAACGTCTCCAAAGAAATGTTGAGCTTATGGACAAGATAAAGAAGGATAATGAGATCAAGGTCAAACAACTTGAAGGGGAAATTGGAAAAATTAGGGATACTATGAAAACTGTTATGGAACACAGTCACAGAGTTGTTAAACAAAATGCTACTATCTTGAGTACCATGGTGGAGAAGATGGGTAATATTCAGTAGGGATTGTTGTTTGTGGACTTGGAAGCTGGTAAGGATAAAGGTAAGAAGGAGGATTTTGGCCCCTCAAAAGGGACTAGAGCAAACCTAAAAAGAAAAGCGGGTTTTGAGGCCTAGGACCTAAAGAAGGTTACTCAAGAGATGTGCAACCTCAAAGCTGAGGTTGCTGAGACTTTGAAGTCTTTAGGTTAGCTTTGGTTGTGTTGGGTGCTGGCTTTTTGTTGGCTTTTGGTTTGTGGATGCTATCCTTTATGTTTTCTTTGTCGCAACCTTCTTTTTGATGGGTTCTCTGATGCTTTATCTTTCTCTTGTTTGTAAACTCTGTGGTTTCGAAGTCCCCTCAGAAAACCCGCTTTTTCATTTTTCAAAAACATCCTAGTGTAAATTGATAATGGAAGAAATATTCCTTTACAAGTGTCTATATATGTCACATTTATAAATATAAGGAAGAGTAATTAACATCTTGCTCTTAAGAAGATTTTGGAAAGGGAATAAATTATTTATGCAGTCTTAGATTGATGTACCATACGTGGAAATAGCTTCTCACCTAATAACCTTAGGTGTTGGTGTGATGACAATAAGCTTTGGATCGGTTATGGAAGCTCTTTTGAGTAGGATTTAATAGATGCTAATTAAGTTTAGTCCACTGGGTGGTTTAGAATGATAGGAATATGTCATCTATAGTGGAACAATATTCACTTCTAAGCTTTGTTGAACAACTCAATAAATCACCCTTGAACAATGCTTTCTATAGTTTTATTAAAAGGATTGTTTTTCTTACCAATGCAATGCTGGTCAATTTGTGCAAATTAAAAAAAACATGGTTGATAGGACAATCATTCATCTGAGTGAACATTCATAGTTGTTATGAACAGTTGATTGATAGGGAAGTCTTTTCAATTAAATGAATACTCCAATCGCTTATGAGAATGATGCCCTTATAGTTTTACATCTTAATTTGCTCCTTAAGGTTAGTAAGAATCAACTACAATGGGATGAGGAGTCACCTTACCCTCTACTACAAGGAGTCTAAGAGTATGTATTGCTCTTAGAAAAATAACTAGTAGTGCCATACATGGCTGCAACTAAGAAAAGAATCTACCAAGCTTGAGTTGGAAACCTACTTCAAGTCCAACGCTAAGCTTGAGCTAAGGAATAGTACTTTCTTGAGATGGACAGTAGTCTAGGAGTAGTACTAGGCTCGAGATGGACAAAAGACTAGGAGCAGTATATGCTTGAGATGGACAATAGTCTAGGGGCAGTGCTAAGCTCGAGATGTACATTAGTGCTAAGCTTAGGATGGAAAATAATCTAGGGGAAACACCAAGATTGAGATGGACAAGAGTTTAGAAGCAATGTTGAGCTCGTGATGGTCATTAGTCTATGAGCTTTCCACACCAGTAATGGTTACCCTTGGTTGCTTAGCTGATTAGATGGATAGTCAGAAGGTGAATTCCCAACCAGCTCAAGTAGATAAGACTAACTTCCTATGAATCCTTATAGATGTTGAGAGGGGATTATAAGCTTACCATAGCTAGGTACACCTTGGGAAGAGGGTCACTAGAAAGACATTTTTGGCTCATAGCTTACGGGTTGGAATGACAAATCTCTCTCTCTCTCTCTCTCGTCATGGGCCACATAATCTACTTGGTGGGGTGGATAGGGTTTGAATCCACATTGGTTGGGATTATCTTGCATCCCACCATGATCGAATCAAGTGGGGTCTTGAAGATAAAACCACTCACCATCATGAAGGTATGCACAATCTAGTTAGTAGCATCTTTTATTTAAGGCAACAAGTTGTGTTTATTGAGATAATGTAATTGACATGATGATTTACTACTTAAGTTGATCTCCATTAATGTTTATATGATCTAACTTTCTTTGTATCCCTTTTTGCATGATGATGAAAAAAAAAATGTGCAGAAATTTCTCCTCTTCGTTGGGGAAATTTTTACATTGGTATCAGAGCTTAGAATTCGACACTAGGACCTAGGTGCTCTCTTTCTTTCATTGTACTGATATGACTACTTGGTAATGAAAATCATGGGTTGAGGGAAGCAAGGAAAGGGGAAGAAGAAGGCCTCGAGAAAACATCCCCAACGAAATAACCCAGAAGGATCCAAGACCACTACTACCACATGGCCAAAAAATTAATCCGAAACCATGTCTGACAAAGATCCATTGGTAGAGACTATCAAGTGACTAAAAATCCATAAGGGAAAGTAAATGGCCAAACCAAACAAAAGTTGTGAACCACCAAATCCAAAAACAAAACCCTCAGCTATTAGGGACTTCCCTTTCAGTTGTGGAGGCAATTCTCCAATCCTCTCTAAGGAAGCAATTGCAAAATACAACCATGTCCATGTTAATATGTCTATAACTGTGGGGACCTCCGATGAGGAAGAACCCAAATAGGAGGAGGCACCTACTTTGTAACTGAAACTATGTAAAAGAGGATGTACTAGTACTAAATAAACATCGTCTCACTTTTTAAAAAAAGTTTCCAACTATTAATGATATATATAAACATATATGCTTAAAAATAAAGGTGTTGTGGTGAATGAGAATGGAATATTTAATGATGTGAATTTTATGTTGAGTATGAATTTCTCCTTGATTTTAAATATGATATAAGATAATATTTAAACAAAATAACAATGACACTTAAATAACACTCTCTTTTCACTCGCAGAACCCATCTAAACCAATGAAGAGAACTTTGAGGAGGGAAACAAGCCCTAGGCTCTCTGAAATGTTGTGGGAAAGTAGGGGTGCGTCGTCTCCACCTCCTACCATACTTGAAGAGCTACAAGCTGAATTAAATGCACTTCGTGCAAAAATAGCATCATAGGAGCAGCAAATCGAGGAACTACCAAGGCAAAAGGAGCAAGGAACTAACCACAACACTGGCCAAGGCACCAATCACAATAGTGGCATTGGTACTGAAGAGTCAAATAGAGAGCACAATGTGAATACAAGTCAAGAACATGAGAGTAGCTCCAGAACTCCCACCTACAGTCACTCTCGATTAGAGTCACAACAAGGAGTGGGAAAGGCCCCACTGATTCTAGAATTCAAGAAAGTGCAAGCCCCTAAGTTTGATGGGACTGGGGGTGGGGTGTTGTTGAAGAATGGCTCATTGGAATGAACAAGTATTTTGGGTTGATAGAATTAAGTTCCAACACTAAGGCTAGGATTTCCATTTATCACCTAGAAGGAGAAGCCTCACTTTGGTGGGAACATTTGGTGGAAATCAAAAAATATGATCTCAGTCAACTAACTTGGGACAAGTTTACCAAGCTGTTTCACAAGGAGCACCTTGGGAAGAGGGTCACTAGAAAGACATTTTTGGCTCATAGCTTACAGGCTGGAATGACAACTCTCTCTCTCTTCTCACAGGCCACATAATCCACTTGGAGGGGTGGATAGGGTTTCAATCCACATTGGTTGGGATCAGTTTGCACCCCACCATGACCAAATCAACGGGGTCTTGAAGATAAAACCATTCACCATCATGAAGGTATGTGCACTCTAGTTAGTAGCATCATTTATTTAAGGCAGCAAGTTGTGCTAATGGAAATTATGTAATTGACATGATGATATACTGCTTAAGTTGATCTCCATTAACGTTTATATGATCCAACCTTGTTTGTATTCCTTTTTGCATGATGATGAAAAAAAGTGCATAAATTTCTCCTCTTCATTGTGATATTTTTTACACATAGTTCGAGTCAGTATCAAATTTAGCATCCGAAGGAGTATCAAAAAGCACAATAGGAGAATTGTGTTTTCCCAAGTGGGTCTTGTGGCTCTTCTCTTTTTTCCTAGCCTTCTTCACTGGCTGCGCTAGTTCCTTTTCTTTGAATTCAACCACTTCTCCTAGAAGAGTCCTATTCCTCAAGTGGTATGTACTCTACACAATTGATTTCTTCTTATGTCCTTTTTCCCTCCTTTTACCCTTTGAAATCTTAGGGGAAACCATGGCTTCCTACTTAGTCATGTCTTCATGACATTCAAACACACTTAGCCAGCTAGCCCTCCTAACAGGTGGAATTGTTGTACTGGATTTTCCAATTTTGTTAGAACTAGTAGAATGATAATTAAAAGTATTTTTGACTCAAGACCAACAAGAGGAACAACCCAACCCTAGTAATCACTACTAGTTCAAGCAAAAAAAATCCTAAATAGACCAGAGAACCCAGTTTCATACCAACTTACTCAGGATGAGAAAATTCAACTCAAGACAAACCAACAACCTTCTACCCCACTTTTCACTTTACCTCACACACACTACAAACTAAAAAGATAGTGTGAATAAACATCGATCAACCTGCATTAAATAGAAAATTCGAGCATGCATCATTTTTCGACCATTATCAACTTGCTCCTTGAAAATGGCAATGCTATCTGAAATGTTGCCACATTCCTCTCTAACCTTGATTAATCATATGTGATCTGAAAATTAGCATGTATTGCCAACCTAATTCATGCTTTTCATTAATATCGATGAAATACATAGGACCAATTTTTCTTAGAGAGAATTTTTTTTTATATGCTTCATCGCTTCATCGCTAATCATCCCCAAATTTTAGAGTGCAATTAGTGATGAAGTTATTCATGCAATTATTTTCAGTCCATTGGATCATCTTGCTTTAAAAATTTATGAACAGTTCTCTAGTCCTTTCATTGCTTTCCTTTTTGCTTTACATAGAATCCCTAGGATCCTGCCATGTTGCTCTTTTCATTAATGGTCATCACTTGTCACTAATTTACTTCATCCTCACCTAGCTCCATTAGCAAGGTAAACATCCATGCAATGATCTTTAGCCCCTGGTTCTGTGGCCTGACGTTTGGTCACATTCATCCTTCCATAACACATCACTAATTCAAACTTTGTGCCTAGGATCCTATCGACGATGAGAGATGTTGTGGAGGCACCAAAATTTAGACATGTGCACTTGCATAGAATAAATAGCCTAAAATACATCGCTCATAGGATCATATCAAATTAGCGAAAGAAAAACCTTTTAGAGGATACCCATCACTTATCGCTAATTCAGAACTCAAGTTTTGAAATGAATTCAAGATGAGTGATATAACATAAGGCCTTCGTTCATCGCTAATTCTCCTCATATATTTTGCAAGTAATTAGGGACAAGAGGATTTACAATATTTATAAGGTCCATTGTGTATTCGTGATGTGGGACATTACATTTAAAACATATCAACGATCACGTGATATAAAGGAAATTACATCGTATCGCTCACCGTTGATTCAAGTTTATCTTTTTATCATCTACAATGAGCGATAAGAACAAAAGGCCATAATCATCGCTCATCACTATTACAAATTTGAAAAATCAAAATCAATTAGTGATGAGCGACGTCAAAAGGAAAACATCATTCCATCGCTTATTGCTAATTCAAGGTGCATTCCTATGAATAAATCAGCGATCAATGATAAAGTTATGAGGGCCATCGGGACTTAAGTGAAAAAAAATTGAGCATGTGTACTTAAGTTATTCTAAAAAGGGGAACTTCTCTAGGATGACATGATAATAGTAGGATCAAGACTTCTAAATCACACAATACAAAGGATATAAAGGTCAAAAGATCCTTTCCTGAACCCTATAAGAGATGAGAGATTCAAACCTAGACACGAGAAGGGCCAATCACATGATGACATTAATAAACATGAAATTATTTTGTGACTGGAAAAAGGAGCTACAAAGCTAACAACAAAATAGAACATTAAGCAAAAATGAACAAAACCCTATTAAACCTCATATAAAAACCCTACATCTGATGTAACAAATATTTTAGGTAAAAATTCTTAGGGTTTTAATATGAGCAGTTTAGATTTTACAAAACTCAGAAGTGCCACCAGTTTCACCATTAATATAAAGTTGTAATGGTGATTTACAGGTGTAGGGGTTTTCATGTATGTAAGGGTGACTTATCAAATATTTAATACACAAATGATTAAGATGTAGATTTGTGTTAGAAGCTATGATTTGAGAGAAAATAACTAACATTTTCATTATTTAAATTCATATATAGAAATTATGAATTCATATAAGCATAAGATGTGGATATTTTTTATGAAAAATGTGGATGACATTAAAAGAATATAGATTTTTTTTTAAAGTTACAAGATAAAAAAAGAAACCTTCAAGATCAATCTATAACAAATATATGTTTTAATGGTCGTTTGTTGTGCTATGTTGTATTTTATTTTTATTGTTGCTTTTTGCTAATGGTTTACTGAAGTTCTGGTAATTAGCCTATTTTATGGTATGTAGGGTGGGCAGTCCATTGTTTTATCTTCTCTTCCATTGTTCCTTTTTGTTCAGGGTTTTAGGTTCCCTTCAAAATTTGTTTACTGTTAATAAAAAACAAATACATGTTTTAAGTCTAATGTTTAATATTCTACATTTTTCTATGGTATTCTTGCTTTATTATTTATATTGTAAGTAATTTACCCATTAATATAAAGTTGCAATGGTTATTTATAGGTGTAGGGGTTGTCATGTATGTAAGGGTGACTTATCAAATATTTAATCCTCAAATGATTAAGATGTAGATTTGTGTTAGAAGCTATAATTTGAGGGGAAATATCTAGCATTTTAATTATTTAAATTCATATATAATAATTATGAATTCACATATAACATAAGAGGTGGATAATTTTTATGAAAAATTTGGATGACATTAAAAGAATATAGATTATTTTTTAAGCTTATAAGACAAAAAACTAAATCTCAAAGATCAATCTATAACATTTAGATATGTTTTAAGTCTAGTCTTTAATATTCTAGTTTTTCCTATGTTATTCTTGTTTCATTATTTATATTATTTATAGGTGTAGGGCTTTTCATGTATGTAAGGGTGACTTATCAAATATTTAATAATAAAATGATTAATATGAAGATTTGTGTCAAAAGCTATGATTTGGGGGAAAATTAATCAATTTTTTTAATTTAAATTTATATAATTACAAACTCCTATATAACATAAGAGGTGGATAATTTTTATGAAATAATGTGGATGACATTAAGAGAATAGAGAGATTTTTTTTAAAGTTATATGATAAAAAAAGAAGTAAATATTAAAGATCAATTTGTAACAGATATACGTTTTAACTACAATCTTTAATATTTGATTGCTCTCTATGTTATTCTTTCTTCATTGTTTATATTGTAAGTGGTTTCCACATTAATATAATGTTGTAATGGTGATTTATAGGTTGACGGGTTGTCAAGTATGTAAGGGTGACTTATCAAATATTTAATAATCAAATGTAGATTTCTATTAGAAGCTATGATTTGAGGAAAAAAAAGTAACATTTTAATTATTTAAATTCATATAAGAAATTATAAATTCATACATAACCTGATAGTTGAATAATCTTGATGAAAAATGTGGATGACATTAAAAGAATATAGAAATGTTTTTAAAATTTATAAGACAAAAAACTAAATCTTAAAGATCAATCTATAACAATTATATTGTAAGTGGTATCCCCACTAATATAAAGTTGCAATGGTGATTTAGAGGTGTAGGGGTTGTCATGTATGTAAGGGCGACTTATGAAATATTTAATAATCAAATGATTAAGATGTAGATTTGTGTCAAAATCTATGATTTGATGGAAAATAAGTCAATTTAATTATTTAAATCCATATATAGAAATTACAAATTCATATATAACATAAGAGGTGGATAATTTTAATGAAAAAATATGGATAATAGTAAAACAATACAAAAATGTTTTTTAAAGTTATATGATAAGAAAATTAAATCTTACATATCAATTTGTAACAAATATATGTTTTAACTCCAATCTTTAATATTTAGTTTTTCTCTATGTTGTTCTTTCTTCATTGTTTATATTGTAAGTGGTTTCCCCATTAATATAAAGTTGCAATAGTGATTTACAAGTGTAGGGTTTGTCATGTATGTAGGGGTGGCTTATCAAATATTTAATAATCAAATGATTGAGATGCATATTAGTGTTAGAAGCTATGATTTGAGGGAAAATAAGAAAATTTTAATTATTTAAATTCATATAAGAAATTATAAATTCATATATAACCTAAGAAGTGAATAATCTTGATGAAAAATTTGGACGACATTAAAATAATATAGAATTTTTTTTTAAAAGTTAGAAGACAAAAAACTTAATCTTAAAGATCAATCTATAACAAATATATGTTTTAAGTCTAGTCTCTAATATTCTAGTTTTTTCTATGTTATTCTTGCTTCATTATTTATATTGTAAGTGGTTTCCCCATTAATATAAAGTTTCAATGGTGATTTATAGGTGTAGGGGTTGTCATGTATGTAAGGGTGACTTATCAAATATTTAATAATCAAATGATTAAGATGTAGATTTGTGTCAAAAGCTATGATTTGAAAGAAAATAAGTCAATTAAATTATTTAAATTCATATATAACATAAGAGGTGGATAATTTTTATGAAAAAATGTGGATGACATTAAGAGAATAGATAAAAAAAATTTAAAGTTATATAATTAAAAAAAAAAAACCTTTAAGATTAATCTGTAACAAATATATGTTTTAACTCCAATCTTTAATATTCGATTTTTCCCTATGTTATTCTTTCTTCATTGTGTATATTCTAAGTGGTTTCCCCATTAATATAAAGCAACAATGGTGATTTACAGGTGTAGGGGTTGTCATGTATATAAGGGTGACTTATCAAATATTTTATAATCAAATGATTAAGATGTAGATTGGTGTCAAAAGCTATGATTTGAGGGCAAATAAGTGGCATTTTAATTATTTAAATTCATATATAGAAATTATAAATTCATATATAGCAAAAGGGGTGGATAATTTCTATGAAAAAATGTGGATGACATTAAAAGAATATAGAAATGTTTTTTGAAGTTTTGAGTTTAAAAATACTAAACCTTAACAATCAATCTATAACAAATATATCTTTTACTCTAATCTTTAATATTGTATTTTTTTCTAGGTTATTGTTGCTTCATTTTTTATATTGTAAGTAGTCGCCCCATTAGTATAAAGTTGCAATGGGGATTTACAAGTATAGTTGTTGCCATGTATGTAAGGGTTACTTCATTGTTTAATATTGTAGATTTGTGTCAAAAGCTAATGCTTTGAGAGCACATAAGTAACATTTAATTATTTGAATGTATAGGCATTATCTTAAAACAACATGTTGGAACTAAATTATTGATGAATACTAAATCACTCTTTATTTTGTATGTTGTAATTATGAATGTTACTTGTATATCTATGTTTAAAGAAATCAATGTAAATTTAATTAAGAGATCATTTTTCAGACATCTATACGATTTAAATAAAATAGACACAAAAATGATTGCATCTTTTACATACGTTTACATATATATATATACTAAATCACTATTAATTTCACTTAAAATAATTCTAAATTTATATTTAAATTTTCTTAAACATATTCAGACTAATACAATCTGCTACTAAACTACTTTTTAATGGTCATAGGCACAACATTACAATTCCTGACCGCATAATTATAATTATTTAATTTTGTGTTGTTTTAGTGACTGTTTTTTCCATTTCCCAACACTCTCCATCGCTGAGCATAATTATAGGAAATGCGGTTTACTCGTATCACTACAACTTCGTTTTGTCCTATATTCCAATATCCCAACATTCTCCACCAACAAAAGCTAGTCTGGTCTGCCAACTCGTATATATACAAATGTATGTGCAAGCATGGAGACAAAAGCTCAATTTGAAGGTGCCGTGGAGACAAATGACGATGTATGGCTTAAAATAACAAAGAGAAGAAAAGAACATGGATTTATTGAAACACACCTCAGTAATATCCAGAGTTGGATAGAAATGAAAAAAGTGACAGCACAGAATGCCACCATGAACAAAATATGTGGTGAAGACTATGCATGTACTCCTCAAGGTAAGCAACTTACACTAAGAGAGGCTAAACTAATCAGAATTACGCACCAAAGAATGAGAACAAAAACAGGCGGTAGTTATTAGCTGCAGGGTGGTTTTTCTCTAGTAAAACAATTGAAGTCAAAAGTAGTTGCCGACAATCAAAAGTGGTTTTTTCTGTTAAGTTGTTATCAGTAAGCCTCCATAAAAATGAGTTGATGACAGCTTAAAGTACTAGGTTTGTACAACCCATTATAGCCTGCTTCCATTCTGAGGCATTTAATATCACCAGCCAACGGAAGGATGGGGCCAAAGAGCCTGCTTCAATGTCGCCAAGAATCCAACGTTGCTAGACGGATCCATGTCGTTACGCAAATTGCTCAGCCTGTTTTTGAAGGAGGAGCAGCGTGCCACACCCAGCGTATAACCTCCTGTAGTTGCACCACTCCACCATTTATATCACTTTCCTTTATCATTGCAACACCCTCCAATTACAAAGCATTGCCTTTACCTGAGAGAACCACCATCTCTTGCGCAGAAAGCCCACGTTCGTTGAATGCGCTGATGAGCCGAGAAGCGTTCAAAGTTGGAGAAGGCGAATTTACGGCATCGATGATTGATCTCATTACATCCTTTCGTCCCTTCGGCACATCATGCATGGGTCCTCCTGACTGAGTCCACAAAGTTTGTATTTTGATTAAAATTTACAATTTTTTAACAAAAACTGTTTTGAATCAGATGATATGTAGTTAAAAATCTTGACTTTACCATTACAACTGGGTCTCGAGCTGCAATTGCAATAATGTCTGCGCAAGATACGACACCCGGACAGCTCTCCTCTATCATTTCTTTTGCCTCGTCGATGACCTCGTAGCCTCGTAAGGTCAGATTGGCAGGAGAATCCTTCTCAGCCTTATTGTCACTCGTGGAATCTATTAGAATCGATCCATCCATTCCCTGTAAAATACTAATTAGAATCATTTCACGGGAATGAATAAAAAATGGTTTTACAGCTCGTACCTCCACAAAGCAGTCATGAAAATGCATTCTGAGAAGTCCTGCTGCAATACTGATGTCGCGTTGCATGGCTCGATTCACGGTGTCTCTAATAATGAACTCCGCAAATGGACAGGCAAAGGCATAGTAATCTAAGCTTAAACTGGCGCTAAGTTTGGCACCTGCTAGACTGAGCAGAATGAGATTGAGGCTGAGAATAGTGATAAACATCATGCTTTTTACACCCATTACTCAATCTCCTCTCTGCTGCAATGGGACAATTTATATTATCTATTGAATGGTGGGTGTTGCGTACAGCTGGGTAGCATACATATAGCTGAGCTCTTATCTGGTCAGTTCATTTTTATTTTACAAGTGTCTCTCTTAGATCATGCACAAATAATTGGTCGGTGGTTTAAGTGCCGCCCAAGATTGTGAAATTGATTATAACTAGCAGTCACACCTTGGTATGTAATGGGTACGCCGAAGATGTGTGGAAGGTCAATTAGGTAAAAATTTTGTGTACATATTTTTGTTTGTATTTGTGTAGTACATGAGGTCAATTGGTAGGACACTTAGAAATTGATGTTTATGCAACAAAGGTTTGAATGGAGGAGTGATAGCTTAAAATCAATTATGCATCCACTTATAGGGATCTAAATATGATTGAAAAAAGTCTTTGAATGAAGAAGATAATTAGGCTCCATTATCAATAGGTTCATGTTATGTTTTCAATAAGGAGAGAGAGGGGGGGGAGATAGGGATATAAAAGATGGAGAGTTAGAGGGGGAAGAGTGTGAGAGAGGGGTAAGTAGATATATATAGTGGATAGAGATAGAGATAGAGATGGAGGTGGAGGTGGAGATGGAGGTGGAGATGGAGATGGAGAGGGATATGGAGAAGAGAGGGAGATATTAAGAGAGAGGAGAGAGGAATAGTGATATATGGAAGAGTTAAATATATAGAGAGGGAGAATATAAAGATAGAGATAGGAAGTGATATATAGAGAGAGGTTGAGAGGGGGAGAGATATATATGGGTAGAGAGAGATGAGGAGATAATGAGATAAATATAGAGGGAGAGTTGAAAGAAGAAATATGGAGAGAAAAAAATAAAGAGAAAGATGAATGGATAGAGAGAGGGAGACATAGAGGTAGAGATGGATAGAGGGGGAAGAAGGAATATAGAGGTAAAGATAAATATAGAGCAAGAAAAATAGATAGAAATAGATAGAAGTAGAGGGAGAGACAAAAATAAAATAGATAAGGAGATAGAGAGGAAGAGATAGAGAGATATAGAGGAAGAATGAGAGGGAGAGATAGAGAGAGATAAGAGATGGTGAGATAGAGATATAGAGAGATAGAGATAGATAGAGATATAAGGGAGTATAGAGAGAGGTTGAGGGGGAGAGAGAAACAAAGAGACATATAGAGATGTAATCCTTTTCTCTACACAGTAGATGATATTTGTTTTACATTAGAAGAATGACTTTCTAAAGAGATTTTCTATTTTGGGTCTCAAAATTTTGTGTGAAAAGATTTTTTCCCATGGGCTGCAAGAAATACCAAAGATGATACTGTTAGATGTTATGAAATATGCTGTTGAAATTGTTGAACTTGTCAAAGATTTTGAAAGGTCTCATTCACTGACAACGAGGGACAAAGTCATGATAGTAGCGATCTTTGGCATTGGGGGGTCTAGCAAGACCACCCTAACAAAAGAATTGTTCAACAAGAAATGCTCAGGCTACGATGGATCATGTTTTCTCTCTAGTGTGAGAGAATCGAGTGTCAAAGGTGAATTGCACTCCTTGCAAAGCTAGCTCTTCAATGATCTATTCTAGGAAAAAAAGGAGTTTAGGAATATTGAAGGAATAGGAGAGCTGAAGCATTGTATGGGAGGGACAAGGGCTTGGCAGTTCCTTTTATTCCTAGATGATGTCAATCACCTAGACCAGCTAGATGCCTTGTTACCTCAAGGTATGGTAAGCTATGGTAGCCTAGTAATTATTACAACTCTCATTGTCTCCCTTTTCTATTTCTCCCGATTTCTATCTCTCTCTCATCTCTCTATCCCTTCCTGATATCGTTCAAGTTATATCTTTCGACTTTGATCGGTTCTTTCCCATCTCTTTTCCTCCGGACGACACCCACTTTACTCAAAGATCCGACTATCTTTTTTCTGATCGATCCTCGATTTTTTCTTTCCTCTGATCTTGATTCCTGATTTTTACTCTGGATCGACGACGGACGATATCTCTTCGAGAATCTCTCTATTCGACTCTCTTTGAGGCGGGATTTGATCGATGTCGATCTTTGATTCTCGCTCTCCCTCTCTCCCTCTCTCCCTATTGCGAACATAACATCATCCTGTTGGTAATGGAGGTTGATTAACATCCTGATTTAGAGGTCTTATTTTAATCATGTTTGGATCCCTATAAGTGGATGCATAGTTTATTTGAAGATATCACTTCTCCATTAAGACCTTCATTTCACAAACATCATTTGATAACCGACCTACCAACTGACCTTATGTATGCAAAAAGTTTTCTAATTGACATTTCACACTTTTTCAGCGTACCCATTGCACACTAAGGTGCGATTGCTAGTATATATACAAATGTAGGGAGAAGCATGGAGATATATTATTTATTTATAAATGATATGCAATACTATAAAAAACTCAATTTGAAGGTGTCGTGGGTGCTGCTACAAAGACGATGTATGGCTTAAAATAACAAAGAGAAGAAAGAAAATGGATTTATTGAGACACACCTCAGTAATATCTAGAGTGCGATAGAAATGCAAAAAAAGTGACAGCACAAAATGCCACCATGAACAAAAGATGTGGTGAATACTTTGCCTGTACTCCTAAAGTTAAGCAATTTCTTTATACTTACACTAAGAGAGGCTAAACTAATCAACAATTATGCACCAAAGAATGATAACAAAAACTGGCGGCAGTTATTACTTGCAGGGTGGTTTTTCTCTAGTAAAACAATTGAAGCCAAAAGTAGTTCTCGACAATCAAAAGTGGTTTTTTCTGTTAAGTGGTTATCAGTAATCCTCCATAAAAATGAGTTGATGATAGCTTAAAGTACTAGGTTTTGCTCATCATTTATATTCAAAAAATACTGCGCATAATCTGAATTACTAAGCATGCACTCTGTTATTTTAATATATTTGTCCAAAACTAATTTTAAATATATAGCGACTTATAGGACGACTTTTAGTAGAGCCTTATCTATTGGACTATCAAACGATAACAACGGTTTTTTGCGGTTAAAAGATTTTTCCGAATCATCAAAGAATTTCCTTGGTTTTTAAATTATTCTTGCCTTCACAATTCAATGTCTGTTGTGGGAAGTTGGTAATTTTTCCAGCTAAGATTTGATTATGTCCACACAATTACATCTATATAAGTCGTCTAACTTCTTTAGAAGACATCCCCAACAGATAATCAGATGGAAAGATCGTAAAGAGTTTCAAGACTTTTCTAATTGGAGTCAGAGATAAAGTAGAGCGAGATCAATGGCCTTCTATAGACACTTTGTATTTGTCACAATGCTTTTGCTTATTAGTATCTCATTATTTCAGCCAACATTCGCTGGTGGCTGTGGTAGGTCAGCAAGAAAAAGTAAGCAGAAGTCCTCCTTTGCTTCTTAATTTCAAATATTTAGATTATGTACATTTTGTTTGGAAAGTGGTGTGATTTTGGTCTTTTAAGTGCTCACTTTGGTATTTGGGCATATAACTCCATAAAAGGATGGAGAGGAATCACCATAACAGGTGCTCAATAATCTTAAAGAATAGAATTTGAATTTAGTTGTGAGTTGTTTTAGTAGAGATGAGCTTAATGCAGGGAATTTAATTATGAATAATTGAGAATTATACGAAGGCAGTTTAAATTTGAAGTGGAAAGATAAAGGGTTGTTATATGGCTTAAAGTTTTTATTTTTATTAATGAAAATTTGAGCATGAAATGGATATTTAATCAAATTGTACAACAAAATTTTATGCAAACAAATATTTACAGTGAAGTTTGACTTGATTAAACAAGTTCAAGTTAATGTTGTGAACTAATCTTGATATTTTAGTTTAGGTAAGAGAAGTAACTAATTCCCAAATTCATATTTTATGTGATGAGGAGTGTATGATATCTTATAATAGTCCTAAAGGCAGCGAAAATCAGATTTGCATCATTGAGAAAGGACTCAAGAGATACAAGTTGGTCTCATCTCACACTAGTGCTTTTGGCAAGTTAATTAAACCTTTGGGGGAAGATGTGTTTCAATGGGAGAACAAGAATGTATGCATCAATTACTTACACATAAAAGATCTTAGATTGCATATATTTTTTTGTTGGATACATAGCATTGAAAACAAGGAATCTGAGTCCTCATTTTTGTATAATACTCTTTGGCAAGGAATGCAACTCTTCACATGTACAATATCATGGCTTAATATGCATTTTGACACGACATATCATTTTGGAATAATGTTTTTGGAGAATAATGTTTGGAATTGCTTGAGGACAAATAATTTTTGGGAGGGAGGACTTGTAATGTCCCCTTTTCTAAAAATAGCGGTTACTAATTTTAGTAAACTTGGTCTTCAAAGTTGCCAATCAGGAGTTGTCAATAAATCAAGTAATTTAGACTTTCATGAAAATTTTATTAAATAAATTTTAGGGCATAAATTAATATTTATTTTTAGTTTATCTTGGAGAATATTTTGGATAAAAAAAGTAGATTTAATTGCTTTTGACAATAGTTGTCATAAAAGCAAATGTTTTTGGGAAATGACTAATTTATTGAAGGAGAATTTAGAAAAGGAGCTACCGAATTATTAGAGAAAAGATTCCTTCCATTTTGGCATTGATTTTGGGCATTCAAGAAGCTTCATAAAGAAGGAAACTCATATAAAATACAATTTATTGCTTTTTTGGAGCTATTCTATGCATTTTTTCCTTCACAAGTTTTTGTATTCTTCGGAGGCTAGAAAACCAAAGAATATTGGATCTCCAAGGCTGATAAACTAAGGAGATTAAGACTCAATGGTAGTGGTATCTATGGGTCTCTAAGGGAAATTTCATACAGAAGTTGCAATAGTGTTGAACCTCAGAGTTTTGATGCTCATTTGTTTTTTTTTGTTACCATAATGTATTTACTATAATAATATTATTTGAGGTGTAATATTTCATTAATATTTTTGGGTTAAGCATTATTGTGGTTTTTTGTGAAGTTATTGAAAGTTTTTTGCAATTTTTGGTGTGTTAAAACCTTATTTTTGGAGTTGTTTTGAATAGAATTTGGAGCAGATGTTTGTGGATGTTACCAAATGTTATTAACAACAAATATATTGTAAAAATCATGTTCCAAACAGTTAATAATATTCTAATTGGTTTGCAACAAGTTTTAGAGCTATTTCTTATATTTTGATGAGCATTTTGATATACCTGATCTCATTGTTTCTTCAAAACTATTGAACTTTGAATTGGATTGTGAAGAGTATTTTAAAAATATAATTTTATTAAAATTATGGCAAGGTTTATTATAGGAAATCATTTATTTTTTTAAATTTGAAATATTATTTCGAGCAAGGGACACTACATTGGGGGATGTGGAAGACAATCATTTGGTGGGAATGAGGAAAGGGGCATTCTTCCCTATGAATACAATGTTTTCAGATTTCGTCATGGTCAAGGATGGGTGGAAAAATATAATGCCAAAATCAAACCCTTGAGAATGAACTGTTGTAGAATGCAGAACCATGACCTAGAGGGTGTTATGGTTACCTTGAAGAATAGAATCAAAGGGGGTAAGTTCTATCATAAATTTTATTTCCACGAGGATGTGATCAAGAAATTTTTTTACTATAAAGTGCAAGAAGATAGGAAAATGAAGTGTCTAGCCTTCAACAAATTGGAGAAGGAAATGCAAGAGAAAGACCCAAATTATAAATCTATCCCAGACATAAAGGATGAAATACTCATGATTGAGACAATGCTACAAAATTTTGATAAGGTGGTAGGGTGGCTTAAAGAGGAAAGAAATATGTAGGACAAAGGGAAAGCTAAGGTGACATATGAAAAAGATAAGGGGAAATCCCCCATGGAAAAAGAAGAACTAATATGTCACCCCCTAAGAAATTGCATGTGTTTGCAAGGAGGAAGAGTACTATAAATAAACAACAAACTATTTCCACCCCTACTCAGTCAGAGGGGTCAAGGGAATCCTCACTTGCACCAAAATTTCCACCTCTATCACCTCCAAGGTTAGTTGCACCTTAGGTCATTGAACTTGATTCTCCTATTAGAGAATCCCCAAAAATAAGGCCACCTTCACCAAAAAGAAGGAAGATTGAATTAGCTAGTCTAGTGGATTATTCCACTGATTATAAAGGTATGACCTCACCTCAAAGAGAAATGATTTCACAAAAAATAAGCCTAAGATTGAGAAAAGTTGATTTGATTTGAGTGAATAATGTGGATGATGTCGGGGAAGAAGCTTGCAGGTTCATGGATTGCAACTCTTTTGTGAAGACTAGAGCTTTTCAAGATTTTGTATGGAGGGATAAAAGGGATGCGTATAATGAGAACATCAAAATTGGGATGGTCAATAGCATAAAGTTCCCTAGAGAAGTCATTGAACATAGGGTTCTTGCAGATATGAAGGAAAAATACCAAGACATTACACCTAATAAGAGCATGGAATTAGTGAGAAAAAGTGCAGTACTACTACTACTAGAATGGGACTTGGCTTTGGCCATTGCTTTTAACACTATTAGGAGGCATGACACTCCCTTTTTTTGTTACAAAGGAAGAGGCAACAATTGCCTTGCAAGGATCAGCATTATGCCCCAATGGGACACCTTGGAAATTTGGGCATTGGCCCCTAATACAAGGAAACTAGTAGTAGAAAAGCTTATATATAACCTCATGGGAGGATTGATAATAAAAAGAGTGTTGAATACATCAGTTGTGGAGGTAGCCACATTGGCTATAAATGTTGCTTAGTTCCCTAAAGAAACTACAAAGTCTTTACAAGAGAAGTATGAAGCTAATAATAAAGAATATAATGATTTGGTGGTAAATTATAATAACGACAAGTAAACAATTGTAGAAGTCCAACTTGAGAATGCACTATTGAAGGAACAACTGCAAGCATTGAAATCAGGGTCATCAAGAGCTCAAGTGTAGTTTCGAGCCCCACCAACTTCTCTAGTTCAACCACCTCTTGTTCATTCTCCACCTCCTCCTTCCCCTTCTAGTACAAAGTTTGTATTGTACAATCTAGATGATATGCCCATTGCATATCTTAATCCAAGTGCTTTAGCTACAACTTAACCAAGGAGGAGAGCCAGTAGAAGGGAGTTGATGGATCAGCTTAGTGCATATGATGAGTTTCTTCAGCATGTGGATAGGACACTATACATGAATACTATGAATATTATAATTGTGGTGTTGGAGCACCTAAATAAGAATATTGAGAAAAATTCTTAGTGTTCATTCTAATTATTCTACCATGTTTGATGCAATGAAGAAGTTTGACAGGGATAGGGAACTTGCCATCCCACTAATGAGTAAATAGATGCCCAGGTTGGAAACATTAAAGAACATGGTTATTGGATCAACTCATGATGCCAATAAACCACTCAATATTCCCCTAATGCATAGAGTTGTTAAAGGAGTGGTGGAATGCCAAAGGCTGGTGAATCCAATGGAAACAAAGATCAGGGAGCTTGTGTAGAGATTTGACGAAGCTAACTTTGGTTTGTTACCTGATATTCTTAATGATGATGGTAATGTTAATCCCCTCCAATAGTGGAGAGATCAAATGAATAGCTCAGTTTCCACTCAAGAAACATTAATTTTTGAGAGTGTGGATATTGATATATTGAATGATAGTATGGAAAAGTTAGCTTTCACAAGTAGTTTCCTTGAGGGTTTTGATAAAGAAGCAACTCAAATAGTTATCAAGTATGGGCTGTATAGAACCAAGCTGGATAAATTTATTGCATATGCATGACCATTTGATGATGATTTTGAACTTTGGAAGAAGTATGTTGATATTCCTAATTTGTGAGTTGCTTTTGAGAAAAGATGGTAGTAAATTTTGATCATGGTACACTCAGTAGATAAAAGTATTTGGTAAGAATGGATATAAAGGTTTTGCACTTTGCACACATGGAATTTTTTCTTCACTTGCCATCACAATTCCCTTAGATATCCTTCAAACATAAATGAAGAAAGGAGTAGAAAAATATCTAAAAGGGACAAAGGATTGCAAATGTAAATATATAACAATTTGTCCTCATAATATTCCTACACTTTGAATTGTAAATTATGATTGTCAAGTTAAAATGTGACAAGTATACATTGGCTCAAAGCTTGTTTTCTTCATTTTTTCTATAAAAGGGAATTCAAGGCCAACTACTTGGGTTGTTGTTGAGTGATTCTGAGAAGAAAATTGTAATTGAGAACACATATATTTTTTTCTAAGTTTTGTCTAGGTCTTTGATTTTGATTCTTTGATTATTAACATTTTATTCCAGCACTATTACTTCTGAATGCAAAGGGTATATTTCCAGAACCTTTGTTCTCCATTGTATATTTCATATAAATCATGAATGAAATGGATCAAGCATCTTTCAATTCATATTCATTGTATTTTCATTGAATGTAAATGTTCATTATTGCTGCTCTTGTTCAAAGAACAAGTTAATTTGCTTTAACATTAATGAATGTTTGCATGAATGTTTGCATGAATGTATGCAAGGATAATTAAGAAATATTTCTTTGGAATTTTGAGTTAAATGGTGTAAGGCATCATTTAATAGCTTTGTTGTGATAGGTAGAATGTTGTTATATGATTTTAATTGAATAGTTTAATACTCCATGCCCTATGATAAGGCACTAGTCCATAAGATGTGTTGATGTTATGATCCTCTGTTCGTTCACAAAAATTATATTCATAAATAAATTTAAATATTTACCTTCAATATGAATTTATATTTTGAGTTAAGTTTCACCATATTCTCATGTTATAGATTGATAAAGGCTGTAAAATCTGCCAAGTCTTTTAGATTTTCATCTATTAAACAACAATTTTGAGAATACATCTATTGTTACAATGTTCATAATTAAAATGACACAAGATAGCTTGATAACATTGTTAGGGATCACCCTCTCAATTCTTGTAGAGCCCAAAGTGTAGAGGAAAATTCTTGAAGACTTTCACCTATCAAGTTGCCCAATCCCTCCTGATTACTAACCACTGAATTTGGAAAATTCATAGGTAATTGTGTGATCAGATTTTTTTATTAAAAAAACCAACATGATCAACATATCTAAAGTGCAAAAGAAAATCTTCAACCTAGAAGAAATGCAAAGCAACACAAGAACACAACCCCGTAACCTAGAACACCACTACAACACACTGTTTCTTATTTTTATCAAATTTTCTCAAAAGCACTTGGAAACCAAGCACCAAAGACACATCCTCATCATCTTTAGCATTCCTCAACCACATACAAAAGCTTATCAAAGCAGCATGTAAGGCCCCTCCCTATGCCTTGTGTGTACTTCACTTTACGTTACTTTCTTATATACATTCTATTAACCAATGGTTAGGTAAATTAAAAGTGAAAGATAAAGTGATTGTGTGTAATCATTTGTTAGTTCTAGTTGGTATTATGTTGTTATTATTACTTCTTGGATGTAATATTTAACCCTATTTAAGCATTTAGTATGTTATCATAGTAAACAATTCTTGAACTCATTAAATTGCTTCCTTGAAAATAACTCTCTACATGCTTGTGTTGATTCCTCTATATTTAGAGTTTCTTGTAAGTTGAGTCATTATTTGTCTCTGTTTAAGTCTGCATAAAAAGAAAGATGATTTTGGACTGATGTATGCACTTCAATATTTTAGAATAGAAAGTATAATAAAAATTGTCATTATCATGTGATTAAAATAATTTTGGTACGAAATCTAGGAGATGGAACATCAAATAATTTTAGTAAAAAGTGAGCAAACGTAAGACACATCGTATATTTCTATGGTACTTCTTGACCTGATGAGATTAAGATATCAAGTGAGTTTTTGTTATTTTGTTTTATTCATGCAATTGATTCCAATTATGGTAGTTATTGTGGATATCTTCAACTATTCCATGTGAGCCATAAAGGATTTATCACATTATAATGATTTTATGTTTTGTATAAGCCATATCATCTATGCCACTTACTATTCAAGCATGTTGATACTATGGAAAAATATTAATATCAAATATGTACAACATGTTTTCTATTATATATTTCTTGTATGCAATATTTTAAGCTTACATTACCAGAACTAAAGTAAATTGATAAAATATAACACTTTAATGGAATAGAAGAAGTTGTGTATATTTTTCTATTAGTTTTTCGACGATGAAATATTGAATTTATAATTAAATAATAAAGTATAAATTCTATTTCTCTAGTTAGCGAATGTGCAAGCTATATCCAAAAAGAAGAGAAATGGGAG
Organism: Sequoia sempervirens; assembly: GCA_007258455.2. Taxonomy (NCBI): domain Eukaryota; kingdom Viridiplantae; phylum Streptophyta; class Pinopsida; order Cupressales; family Cupressaceae; genus Sequoia; species Sequoia sempervirens. Next base: position 49,602,855 of record VDFB02047144.1, on the reverse strand, counting down.
GTATGTACGGTTGTCCATTTGAGTTAAAAATTAGTTTTATAAATAATATTTACAGTGATCTTTAACATAGAGTTTTACTCAAAATGGATATGTTAATGAACAGTTTTCATCAACTGGAAAAGGCCTAGCGTGACAGTTGATATTACTATTGTTTTCCTCATAATCAAGGAGAGTTTACGTATTAATAGAGGATAGACTCTTTAGATAGAAAAATGGGAGAGTAAAGATGTAAGAACACAAGTTGACTTGTCTTGCGGCTTCGCCTTTAGCAAGCCCTCTGCACTACCTACCAACTAATAATGTGGCAACTTACTAACTTAGATGTCACTTCATATACGTTATGATTTATTTCTGAAATCTCAAAAGAAAAAAAAATAAAAAAATTGTTAAATACATTTGAGTTGATATATATGTGAAAGGATCCAGTATTAAATTCAGGTTAGATCTAAATAGAGAAAAAATTATGGCCAACTAATTAAATTAGTGTGAAAGATTGTGGAAAATCTTGCTTGGAACCCAAGAATTGAAGAGCTCTGACAACCCTGTTATTTTGAGATCTATCTTTCATTATTAGAGGTGAGGAATCGAGCATCTCATTAATGATCTATTTAATGGGTAAGGTGCACCAGTTGGTACAATCCACAGACCATTGTTAGCTAATTTTAATGGTCTTAAAATTTATTATCATTTAATCTTCATTTACTGGAAAAGGAGTAGGTGTGGAAGGACGTTGACTGGATGAGTGATGGCTGTCAACGAGAGCCACTCTTTAAGTTTCTGGATCCACCACATCTGGGGGGAAAAAAAATAGTAAATAGATTTCAGCCTATGGAGAGGGGGAGGAAATGTATGAGCAAGAGGAGAATCATTCCTTATCCATTTTCCCAGCGTCCTCCAAAGTTTGTGCAGTTCTAGGTTGAAAGAGTGCCTTGATTTGCATAGGATGCTATGTGGAAAAGGCTTTTGAAACTTTTGAGAAAAATTAATTTGGGATTTGAGTTACACTTTTGTGAGGGAAAAATAATCTAGATGACCTATTTCTTATTCCACATTATTACCAGTTAGAAAGCTTGGGTGGGAAGAGACTTCTGGACTAAATGTTATCTCTACATCAGAGATTCGAGAGGGGGCCGGCCTAGTAGTCATGATGAGGGAGCCATCGTATGACAATCTGATGTCCTAGATGCATTCAAAATTGGGGGACCTGCGTGCATCTAAAGCATGACTGGTTTTGTTGCATGATAAAAAAAATGGAGTGCCAAATTTGTTCATGCACAAACATGGTCGAGCTATTTGTTCGATTCCCAAGCATTGGAGGATGATGCTAAAAAATATCCAAACACCTCGATATTTGACTTTTCATCGAAGCCGTGGGCATTCAAAATTTGGTCATGTCCAAGCTAAAACTTATGGCACCTTGATGTCCAATGCGAGGTCTTGGAGTCCATTCAATGCATGTGTGCCCATTTTGGGTTACACTACAATCCATGAAAAACCTGACCTCGGTTTGGCTCCACAACACTATTTGGTTGAGTGCGGGAGCAAGAAGTGTTGGTGTCAACCACCTCCCAGGAGCACCATCTGCAACAAAATACCTTCACAAATGCATGAGAGAATCACACAAGCTATTTCACCACAGAAAGAGTGAATTAATGAGATAAATTACATAGTATATAATGGTGCCTTATAAAGGCATAAAAATTTGTGATGGGTATAAAACTTCCCGATACGGGAAACAAAACTACCCAAGAATAATTAAATGCATAATCATGTCAAAGTAAACTTAAGCAAGTAAATGGTAAAAAAAAATTACTCCAACACCCCCCCTAAGTACAACTTATGGAGATTATTATGCAAAAAAGAAGATGCAATATGGGTGGGTCCTAGCTACACAACCATGTTAGGTACCCATTTACAATGCAAAAAATAAATCCCTCACAACTGAAGAAACGGAGAAAAACCCTGTGGGAAAAAACCCCTCTCCAAAAGAGAGAAAAGAAGAATAGAATGCATGCATGGAGGACTCAATCACACCCCTCAAGGACTACATGGGAATGTGCAGGATCATGATGGGCCAAAAAGTAGTGATATGATGGGTATGTGGATGACGACTTTTTTTTTACCAAAAATTGATGAAACGAAAAGGGTTTTTAAAGGAGATTCTCAGCTCTCCACCAATATAAATTATGCTTTACTTTGAATTTAATAGGTAATTATTATTCATTTTCTATTTGAATTACGACTAAAGTCCTGATTGATAGGCTGATTGAAAAACATCTATAGCATTCAAACGATATCACATTTTTTCAATCCAAAATATACATCACATTCTATGCTTTGCATATTATAGGATTAAAAATAAAAATAAATTTCATGAAGTTTTGACCAAGTTAGGGTGGTCAGACATACGAGTTTTTATATTTTTGAAAAGTTGCAATAAAAAATTCATAATTAATTATTTACTTGAAAAAAAATCACAAAAAAATATGCATCACATCAGGACATAAGTCCTCTACTTATATCTAAAATCTTATAAAAAAATATTATCATTTTATTGTGGTTGGGGTGGTTAGACAAACACCTACTTCTTTGTTTTTTCCCTGAAATTTAAGTGCTACTGCATTGAAATTTCAAATTTTCACCAAATAGATTTTTTTTTCTAAATAAACCTAGTAGTCTAGAAACTACATTTAATTTGCTATAGATTCTATTCTTACATTTTTTTGAAATATTTTAGATAACTTATTCAAATTTTTAAGTCAAATTGCCTAACTCTGATTTTTCTGAATTTTCATCGCCATTTAAGGGCCTATTTTTTCCATTATGATCCTGCACATACCCACATACATCTTTTATATACAATCAATGCCCCCAATAAGAGGGAAAGAGAGAGACTGTGTATCCCCCCACAATGTGTAATCACCTACAAAAATGGTAAGTATCTAAAGACAAAACATGATCCAATGTCAACAAAAAACTTGTCTCCCTCTTGGAAGAAACAAAACCAAGTACAAATGTAGGTATGCTTCCCATTCTAGATAGGAATTGAAAGAAGGAAGCATGAATATGTATGATGATGTCTCTGAAATCTACTCATGTGTCTCCAAGACCTTGAAATATGATGCACAAACTAATCAGGAGCATGACCAATCACAATAGAAGGTGACAAACAAGGTACCACTAGAAACTGATTTTGAACATTCTTCAAAGACTAAGATGGAGTGACAATAGTTGTACCACAAATATCATAAAATAGGAGGGATATACCCTTAAATGTGTCTTCCAAGTCAAAAATGTGAGATTCCATAAACAATGAACCAATGTTTGACAAATAGGAATCACAATGAGGAAGACAATGAAATACTTGTTGTAATGAATCATTGGACGACATGCTTAGTGAATCATCAACACCAGATGGATGGTCCTACTAAAAAAGAATGATAGGAGCCTTAATCAATGACTCTACACAATTAATCACTAAAGGTGAAGGTACATTAACTATCCCTGATGGAGAAGAAGGAGCATCTGAAGAACCCTTGTCAGCCTCATCTGAAGACTCAAAGTATTCCAAAACTTTAAACTCCTACATAGTAGCATGATCATAGGGTTCTGTCTGAAAAATGAAGAGGCACAAGGCAATCTAAAATAGGGTCATTTGGAAATAGCTGAGTATCAAGATTTCCATGTATTTCCCAAATTTTAGTCCAAGGAATATAAGGAAACTCAAAATGATCAATAGAATTCAAAGTGGCATCATCAATATGCATTGCAATAACTCCTAGGACATGATGCCTATTGAAATTCCATGCAAATTTCTTACTATCAATACCAGGAAGGGGAACAAGATTATATAAATGTGGCAAAAAATGAAGCCATTTGAGATGTTTTATGATACCATCTCTCCATTATTTATATTTTCCCCTTTTCAACATAATCATAGTAGGATGAAATGAAAACCCCATAATCAACTATGACAAATCTCCAAGAATATAAAGAAATTAACCTTTAACAACAATTAGAAACTCTCAAATACTGCAAATGAAGCCTTCCCAAAGTACTTTAGGAAGCAATAATGCAAAAATGGGTTGAGAATTTGAAAAAAATTGAGCAAAAAATTAAACACCTTACTAGGTTCTTGCTCCAAATCACCAAACTAGATCTCAAATCAAGTCACCAAGCAACTCCAACGAGCACAACAGCTCCAATCACCACACACAAGAAATAATTCTTGAGACTTGCTCACAACATCCAAAGGAGGTGTAAAGCTATTTAAATAGCATAAACATACCCCACATTGCCAATGTGGGATAAATATTCCTAGCCAGGTTAATAGTGATTTTTATTTTTATGCTTAGTAAAGAATAGCCACCAAAAAAAATTGAATCCCTAAATATTTCATTGCAAAATTTATAAAATATGAAGTTTGAAAAAATGAATGGCCTGCAATGAAGAAAGTGAGGCCTCCACCAAATAAATTTTCATTGCCTAAAATTCGCCACTAACTGCAATGATCAATCAACCTACCATCCAATTGTGGTTCTTCCAAAGGCCAAACAGTCTATCAAATGCTTGGGAGTAGCTTCCTATGCAGAGCAATGAGAATGTGCCCCTCTCCAATACACAAATTCATGCCCTCTCACTTTGCAAATTGACTGCAGATCAAATCATGAGGGTCTAAGAATAGTCACAGAAAATTAAAAAATGATAGCAACTTTTTTATCTAACTCTTGCACCTGAACAAGGAGCAACCAGAAGTGAGGGCTTGTGTTAATGTGCCTATGGTTTTCCAATGTTGCTCCCTCTTTTCTTGCTCGACCCGTCACCAGTGCAAGTTTGGAGCCTTGGATATTATGTGAGGTTGCTTGTGAAGGGTGATTCGCTAAAGGTTGCAAGACCAACACGCTTAGGGATGATCTATAGGTCGATGGAAATATAGAAATATGGTACAACCTTTGAATTGCAAATTGGGCCCTCTTGGAAATCAACACCTAGAAAAAAAAACAAATCCAACAAAACATCAATTGACCCACTCAGAAAAATGCAGCCTCTAGGAATCATTGCCTCACAAAAATCATGTGCCTCATTTGGAAAAAATCACGGGGTGCCAAAATTCCCCAAACAAACTATTCAAGTGGAGAAAATGCACCTCTTCAGTAGGGAATGCACTCTCACAAATGTTGATCTTCCCTTCAAAATGCAAAAAATACGCCTTCAAAGAGAGGAATTTCCTGCCGCCTTCAGGGTAAATCATGCCTCCAAAATTTTTAATGAAACGTAGCCTCTAATCAGCAGAGGAACAAAATTCTCTTTAGAAAAATTGGAAATGAGGCAGCTTTGAAATTTAATAAATTTCAAATGACAAAAAAGACAAACGATCTCAAAATTCTCCAATGAAAACTCTTAATGGAAGGATTACATAATGGGTGGCTCTGATACCATGCTGGTGTGAACCACCTCCCAAGAGCACCATCTACAAAAAAATACCTTCACAAGCTATTTCACCAAGGAAATAGTGAATTCATGAGATAAATTACATAGTATACAATGGTGCCTTATAAAGGCATGAAAATATGTGATGGGTATAAAACTCTTGATATGGGAAACAAAACTACCCAAGAATAATTAAATGGACAATCATGCCTAAGTAAACTTAAGCGAGTAAATGATAAAAACCAATTACTCCAATAGGAAGAGGGCACGAAGGTGGGGCGAAATCCACAAAGGGAGATGCGATATCATGGAACACCATGAGGATTTTCACAAAACAAATTTGTTGATAAGACTTTAGGAACTTTCAAGAAACTACAATCGGTAGATAATCTAGAGGGAGGATAGGAAATGGAGAGATTTAGTATTTGATTAGCTTCTTGCAAAGTGGTGAAGTGTGCCTAGATTGGAGGGCTAACTCATGGCTATGTAGAGAAAGAGGGGCTCAACATCTATGCTCCTGGATTTGGTCTTCTAGTTGGAAAAGAGAAGATTGTTGCTGAAGAATGAAGTCTAAGATTTAGAATAGAGGGTGAATTTTTATGTGAGAAAGGCATTACTAGGTCAATCAAGTCCTTTGTTTCCAATGCACGTGCTTCCAGGTTGTCAGGTTTTTATATATAGCTTTGTTATAGAATTTTCTTTCCTTTGTGTTGTCTTTTTGAGATATGCTTTAGTTCTAAATCGACCTCTTTCAAAAGAAATGGTTATGATTATTAAACTTATGTACAAATAGCTGGGTTTTGATCAAATATAGCAATGTCCATAAGAAGTTCATATATATTTTTTTAAGGTGTCACTTGCCATGATTTTAGTGATTTTTGGTTATGGAATTTGCATTTAGATTTGGATCATTTTCATCAAGTGTTTTATTTCATTCAAAAATAATTCTTTTGATATTTATTAAATAAAAGGCATGTTGGTTATTTAGTTTAAACTATGGTAGTTTTCATACATGATATTATGGTAATACCTTATGTTAGATCTCCATTTATTTCTCTGCATAGATATTTTGGATTATGAAATTGAGTTTTCTATTTATTTGGTGGTTTGAAACTTGTGTTGCATATATCTATATAGTTTTATTGCATTATAATAGACTATCCACTATCATGTATTTGTTGTCCAAATTATGATATAATAATATATTAAATTTCTATCCTTTACTTTTGGGTAACTTCTATGAGAGAACAATCAGATTTACTAAGATGGCGTTTGTGATCTGTGACAAACAAAAGGAAACTATGTCTTGTGTTGAAGGCGTGCCCTGCTACTATTGATCCTATAAGTTGTGACAGTCGACAAAACTCTATCCACATAACCTAAATCATAGAGAATAGACCATTTATATTTTCATGTGACCTTTACTCAGTCTCACCTATTCATAAATCCCCTTACTCCCAACTCTATAAAATGTGGATTTTTTTCAATGAGATATTGTGTATGGTATTACTTGTATGAAAGGGTCTTGACTTGACAAATATTTCGGGAAAAATTAATAAGTGAGAATGTGCACAAGATTTGTGTTTTTCTTTGGGTAACACTTCATATTTGATAGATTTCTGTAGGCACGCAGTTGATTTTGCAACTTGTGCACTTTTGTTTTCTAATTTATGGGTTTTACTGATATTTGTTATGCTTAAAGAATTGTCATTATTTTATGAATATCTCTTAAAGAGGCATTTTTAGTACATATCATCCGATTTATTTTATTTATCTATTTATTTTGAATATATATATCATTAAATTCCTAGATGGCTATGTACTCATGTCTATATTTATTAATATATATCATCTTACACCTTTTTAGACTTGTTTACACATTCATATTTCCTTTATGACATATAGGCCTTATGACTTTAATTGTCAATTACCTGGAATTATGTACACCTTTATAGATTTATTGATATCAATATATATACAATTATTTATATGTATTAATAACTAAAGGGGTTTAGATTATTTGAGTGGTATGGTTATTAACCCTTGAGATTTCTTATTGTTTTTGAAAGAGAAAAAAATGGGTTTTATAAGGACCCAAAACCTCAAAGTTTACAAACTAAAGATAAGATCGTTAAAAACACTAAAAGTGGAAAGGTTGTAAAAACAACAACAAGAAAATTCCATAGCCACCAAAAAGGCCAGGGAAGGCCACAAAACCAAAAAACCAGACAAAACGCCAGCAACAACTAAATTTGGGTCTTTAATAAATCCACAGTCTCACCTTCCAACTCATTCATATCCTGAACCCCCCTCTTTAAAATTTGAACCGTCTGGGTAGTAGGAGGCGCTTTCCTTTTAAGGTTGGCATGGGTCCTTTTCGAAATACCTTGGTCCTCGTTCTTGCTTTCCTTGTTCTCTTCTAGATCAACAACTAGCAAACCCTATTGCATTTTTTCCAGCTTTTCAGACATAGCATTGATGATGATGGAATTGTGCCTAGCCATTTTATGGTTTTGTTCCACAACGGTTTTCATGTTATTTTTAATTTTGACCATTTTAGCTTCCAGAGACTTGTACTTATCCTCCATGTCATCTTCTCCCATTCCAGTACTATTCTTTTTATGTTTTCCTTCTTCATTGGTGAGAGCAGCCAGCTTTAGTTCTAGCTCCTTCGACTTACTATATAGAGCCCTATTTCTTTGATTAAGATCATTAATTTCTTGATAGGCCCATTTCAAAACCTTAAAATTGTCACTAATGCCATTTCTTGCAGAGGAAAGAATGTCACCAGACTGAACCCGATCTAATATGAGGTTAACATCATCTAGTTTGGGGGAGCTAGGAAATCTGGTACCATCAGCTCTGAAAGGGGCGGGAGGGGAGGGCACAAAATTTCTGCTAGCTTTAGGGTTCTCAGCTTTGTCTTCCAAGGATTCTGCAGAGTAGGAAACCAAATTATTAGCAGGGGAGCCCTTGAGAACGTGATTCTTTAAGGGGACAGGGCTGTCGGGGTAGGTCTCAGGGTTAGCTTTAGCAAGCTAGGGTTTTTTAGGCTAGGTTTTCTTACGAGACATCTCAGAGGATGGGTAGGCTTCAACAATTCTCTCCTAGTAAGGCTGATTCTCCAAACCCCCACTATTCATGTCATAGTCCTCAGACATCATGGAGGCAACATGTTTGGATAAAGTCGACATGATTTGATAGTGTTCATATATTAACGTAATAAGACCAGGATGAATAATAGGGTATCTCCTGGGATTTTTCTTATGGTCCTGAAGGCTATTACTCAACAAAGATAATAGGTAGTGAGGTAGAGAAATACGTACCTTATGGCAAAAGTGGTTAAGAATAGAAAAATGATGACCATACACTCTGGTAAATCTACCGTCCAAGGTGATATAATCCATTATAACACAAAGCACCTTTCTCCACAATGCCTTGGTGGTGTCAATTTTGAAATAGCTATTGGAAATTTTAACCGGTTTCAATTTCTCCTTATCCTTCTTAGGAAATATGATGACCGCCTCATCAAAAAAACTTTTGTCACAATAAAACTTCACACCCTTAGTGGACATTCCAGTAACCTCCCCTATAATTTTCTCATCTAGCTTCACCTTTCTCCCAAAGAGAATTATTTTTCCATTGTTCTAGTTCTTCTCGAAGTAGTTCGTGGCCATAGTATCAGGCCCAAGAATTTTTTCTAGAAATGGAACCAACCCACCTCTTACAATCTACTTCCAAACCTTATCATTCCTCGTGTGCACCTCATAGATTTTTGGTTCAACTCTTTTCTTGTCCCCCCCCATTTTCGTTTGCACCTTGCTTATTGTTGAGTATAAGAGATTAGAGATTTAAGAAAGGGATGAGAATATTTTCTTCTTTTATAAAATCTTACATGAAGACCTTATGTTCTTTTATCACTCTAATCTTCCCATTGTTAAACCAAGAAGGAATAAAGTTTCCAGTGAACACTCTTATTTCATTTAACTATTATCTTGGATGCATTATGCATGTTTATAGTTACCTAGAATAGTATGATCGTTTTTTTTGGTAATGGTTTGAAAAATGATTACCTATGATGAAACTTGTCAATTTTTTAGCCTTTATATTCAATGCAAAGTTTAACACCGTATTAGTGCAAGGACAATATTAGGGTGAAAGACATTCCATGAAGATAGAGGTCTTTTATTTGTGTAAGTATTATGTTGGATTATTCTCATTTATGCGCTAATGGAAAGTTAAACCTATATGGACTTTAGAAAATTCTTGAAATCCCATGTGTGTGTCTAGTCTCAATCCTTGAGCTTGGACTATTGTTTCCCATTATTACCATGAGGAGAGGTGTTAGCGTTTTGTGATTGGATTTGATGTTAAGCCATCATTTTAACCCAATTATTTTATCCCTGTGTTATCCAACCATGGGTGAGATGGTTGAAGTCTAGTTGTCAAACTATGGTTCCTTTACAAATTATATATGTAGGCAAGGTCATCAAAGATGAGCCCTTGAGGAATTAGGTCTGGCCCCTAGGGTTTTCTCTTTTATTATTACTTGAAGTTATTATTGATATATCTTGTTTGCATAACATGTGACTTGAATTAATTTTTTTATTATTAATGAGTTGGTTGGACTATTTAGTCTATCTTGATGTTTTGAATTCAATGTCCCTATTTGAAACCCTACTAGGATTTTGTAAGCAAGTTAGTTGTCCAAATAAATATCATAATATATAGTTGATCAAAATATGTTTTTCTCTTCATGAAATGTGTGGTTGGAAGAAAACTTTTGTGGGTTAGTCTTGTGTTGTTATCAAAATTTAAAATTTTGTGTTTTGTCCTTTATTGTATTTCAGGTAAAAGTGTGGGAATTACACAACACTAGAGGTTGACATTAGTAGCTTACTAATGACAACATAATGCAACTAATCAAAGCACATGGATAACACTAACATACTCAAACACAACAATCTTCCCAAATAAAGATGACACCAATGACAACACAAGCTTGTTGACATCAATGAAAAAACCAATCTCCTCATACTTGCAATACCTACAACCCTCAAAGTGAGTCAACTCCCAGTTTTGGGACACTATGTGGTCTCTTCTTCCTTATGATAGAAAACTATAATATATGATTGAAAAGTAGTTTTAGGAGAAGAATAAAAGTGCATTAAAAATTCAATATCTAAGATCTATCACTTGGAATGTAAAGTGCTATTATAGGGCTATCAAAAACAACAATCATTTAGGAGATCTAAGAAGGCTAAGAAAATTTATACCCAACCTAAAAAATGTCGTAAAGTGTCATGTTTAGGTGAATGCATCCTTGTATCATTTTCTATAAAAAAAAATTGCAGTCCTATGAAGTTGGATCTAAGGCTCTAATTTCTCCAAGTTTCATTGTCAAAAGGTCAAAAAAAATTTGTAGATGAGTTTCTGCATCTTGACATTTTTTAAGACAAATTTGATAACTTTTCACTTTTGATCCAATTTCACTCCCTCGCCTATATATCTACAAACAAACAAATAGGAGAAAAATGTTTATTTTTGGTGTATAAGGGTTTTCCTTGGTCAAACCCTAGTTTGGTAATTAAACCTTGACAAAGAAATGAAATCATAAATGGAAGGAATGATGAATGAACACTAGCTTGTTGCAACTCACCAAATACTTTAATGACTACCCTTGAAGGACTTAAGTCTAACACATCACTCCAAGGATTAGATCTTGCATGAAATGGATTGATTGGATGCTTGATTTGACACATGATTTGATGCTTGAAAACTTGAAACCTTAGCTTTGAAAACATGCATGAACACACATAAACCTTGACACCATGATGGGATCTTGAATGTTGTAGTAATTGACTAGAAGATCTACTCTTGAATGCTCTTGACAATAATCTTTGCTCTTGTGAAATTTGAATTATGCAGCTTCTTAATTGTTAGATTAGAATTGATAAAAGGACCTTGTATTTATAGGTAATTTTCTAATTTCTTGACAATTATTAAACATCAAAGATAGGCTATTAAAATTTGAATTTGAATCATAAAAATATTGCCAAAAATATATTAGAAAATGGGGTTCTAAACCTAAGGATGACTCATTCACCCTTGGGCGAATGGGTCCTAGGACCTAAATTTAGGACACACATTTTCCAAGATGTGTAATTTGATTTTTGAAATTATTTAAAGTAGGGTCTCCTTTCAGGAAATGAAATCAATTAGGCTTTTAAATGCATAACTCAGTCAATTAGAAGCTTAATTAAGTCCAATTAATTAAGGGGATGCAAACATAGTGTGAAAATGTAAAGGTGTACATTTTTTGACACTACACTAACACTTTTATCTTCAATAAAAAAGGAGAAAGGCAATAAACCCTTTCCCTTCATCTAGAAAGTTCAACCCTTCATAATTTATGTATCCATACCCAAGATTAACTAAATCTTAGGCTAGTGCGAGTTTCCATTGAGATAAGACCTATAGCTTGTGTGAGCCCACCTCCCTTTAATCCAATTGAATAGGTGATTAATTTTATGATTACTATTAGGGGTATCAAAAGAGTGTTGTATATCAGTGGCTTTAATTAAAATCTTATGTGTTTCCTTGCAATAAATCCACCTGTAGTCGATGAGGACAAAAGTACCTTTTAACCCATCATTAATATTTGTGTTTTTCAAATCAACACCCTTTCTATCTTTAAAATATATGGCTCAAAATAATTATTTATGATTAAATTGTTCTTTATCACTGTTAGCTTACCTATACGACCCCTTTCATTTATATTCCCTACCATCACATATTATAGAAATGGGAGAGGGTGGATTCAATTTTATACTCCCTTTCCATCTCCAAATTTCAAAAAGCTAGCCATATGAGAAAGAGAAAGGCCATGTGGCCAATTATTTGACACCAAAGATTTTGGAGGGGACCACTCTTTCTAATTTCACTTTCACTCATCCTTTTACTTATAGACTTCAAAAGAAAAAAATCAAAGTTTAAAAAAGGGCACCAAAAGATTACCTCGCCAAGAAAGGCAACATAAGCCTGAGCATTCCATTCCTAACTAGAAATTTTCATTACTACTCATTGGACATTTTGTAGCATAGAAAAATGTATCTTTGGACATTTTCACACTCATTTGGGTCTTTGTTATGGATTTCGGCCTAGTTTTTCCTTCATTTAATGTTGTAATGTGGTCAACACATTCACATTAGGTCTTGGATCCTTGTGAATCAATAAGAACTTTATGATGCATTGTAGAAGTGTTGTGAAGTGTTGTAACACACCTTCACACTTTTCTAGGACCTTATTAATATATTTCACCTAAATAACCTCTTTTTATCACTTACCAAGCGTTATTTCAAAGTGTTTTAAAGTGTTGTAACAAACTTTCAAGATTTTCTAGGCTTGTGATCAATAATTTGACCCTTTCTTATGATTAATTTTCCCTATTATACACTTAAGGCCTTACTTAAGTTTGTTTTTGAGAATAATCCCATTAAACATCATTTAATGCATCTTAATTTTTGACACCTACTTAAAATGCCTAAGTGGGACCATTCGCCAATAGGGGCAAATGAGTCCCATTTGGCTAAAAAATAAAAAATATTTCAAAATTTTGGTGGGACATTATTTTCTAAACCTAAGGTCAGCCTATGATGTGGTATTTTCAGGACATTTTACATAATCAAGTATAAATATAGGGTTTCCTCTCTCATTTCACCCCCATTCAATAATTAATTCACTCATTCATTCACTCAAGCATTCTAAGCATTTCAAGCATCTTCAAGTCGACATCCATTGGAGCTTCTACTTGCATGTATTCAGATGTCTACTTTAAAGGTTTGGTGAGTTGTAGCATTGCATGTTGTTCATTCATCACCCTCCTTTCATTTCATTTTCAAGGGTTTAATTACCAAACCGGGGTTTGACCAAGGAAAACCCCTATTCACTAACCCTTAACACTTTTCCTCTCTTTGCATGTGTTTTGCATGTCTTGTGTGCAGATTTGTCAAAGAGAAAGATGTGGAAAGTTGTCAACAAATCATCAAAGTCATTCAATGCAGTCAAATCCCCAATAGAAACTTGGAGAACACCTACAAGTCAAATTCTGCAATTTCGGATCCGAAAACCTATCAAGGGCTAAAGTAAAAACTAGGAGCTACAGATTGCACTTTTGAATTTCCCAAAATATAGAAGTGGACTAAGTCACCATCAGTTTCACATTAGACCCACTACCATGCCTAAAAAAGTGGTTTTTTTATAGTTCTAAGTACCCTTTTGTCTAAAACTTGTTCTGGTAGAATTTCCTCGAAATCAGACTAAGTCGCCCAACTTGGCATATGAGTCCTAGTTGGCTTCAATAGTGATTTCCACAGGATTCCATAGCTCCTCTCCATCACTTTCCAATTTCTAGGTGCACATCTTCATTCTCATTAATTTATGTTACAGTTTGTTTGCATATCACAGTTTGTTTTCAAACATCTTGCATTTCATTATTTTTACATCAATAGTTAATTTCTTTTATCAATTCTTTGCATATAGGACATTCCCCTTAGACATATTTCAATCATCTTTGTATTGGAATCTCAAGAGCATATTCTTGAGTGAGCCATCAGGGATTTTTTGGATACCTCTCTCCTTTTAGGTGCAAAACCCTAGAAGTGTAAGAGAGCTCCCCATATTGAAAAAAATATTTGGTCCATTTTGGTGAACCCGACTTTTGAACATCATATTTTTTATTTCAAGTGCATTTACATCCTAGGAATAGCTTACATTAATATTGCATTGCATTTTGCATTGTTTAATTTGCATTCTAGGGTTTTCAAATTTGCATTAGTGAAAAGCTCATCTAACTTGCATTTTTGCATTTCATTTCATTAAAAAATTGCTAAAATTCTGCATATTCATATTATATTTGCATTTGAAAATCTAAAAAGCATAACATCTAATTCAAAAAAATTGAAAATTTTCAAAAAAGTCACTACTTGGACTCATTTGCCACCTTGGGAAACTCAGTCTAGTTGCATATTTTGCACTGCATTTTCTATCATTTCTAGTTCATTCTCTTCATGTCTATTTTCTACTATTACATTTCTATTGTTGTCTCCTGATTTGTTGTTTCATTCAATTCCTTGCACTTAGTTTTCTTTCATTCATTTGCATCATGGATGTGTTTTAATAAGCTTTGGATGTCATTAAAATCCTTAGTTGATATGTCAAGCTGTGCCTTTGGAACTGATCCTAATGGCATTGAACTTCCTCATGCTCCTTCAATTCCTCATGAATTTCCTCCTTGTGATGTTGACATCACTAGAGAAGATGATTTCCTAAAGGAATGCATTGACCACCTTGAAGCTAATGCATCCTTTTGTCCATCCATGAAACAACAAGACCTTCCTACAGTACCACCTCCTAAAAATTTTGGTTACTTACATCCTGAAACAAAAGCAGAACCTAAGTTCCCTACACAAAGTGAACCTAGTTCTTATAAACAAACAAACACTCAACCATTTTATGATAACAAAGTCACAAACACTCTGATCAACCTTGAAGAAACATATGGAAAAGGTTTTACAATTTTGAGAAAACAAGGATGTGACGAAACAACTGAACATGGAATTCATCAACAATTAAAGAGAAAAATCCAAAATATGAACACATCCGGGTTAGGCTATCATGATCCCCCTCATAATAGCAAGCCTCCTAGTGAATATCTGAAGCTTCATGATGATGGCATGGTGATTTTTGACTCCCCTCCCAATCTAAATGTCCTCCTTCCTCGAGAGCAACCCTTGAATGATAACAATGTTAAGGATGAAAGGCTCCCAATGGGTCCTCCTCCTTCCATTGGAGAGAAGGGTGAATCTAGCAAACAAAAGAGGCCTTAAATAAGTTATTAAAACTAAAGTTTCCTCTCCATCTACCACCTGAATGTGAAAGGAAATTGCAAATACTTTTAAACATAGGACTCATACTATTACAACTTATGAATAGATTGGTGATATATCCTAAAGATGCCAATGTTCCACATTGTGCATATCATCACGTTCTTGGACATAGAAGTGATGAATGTCGTTAATTGAAAGAAATACTGAGCAAGTATCATTTTGATGGCGATAATTGCTATCCAATGAACCCATAAAACACTCTCCAACTCATTGTCATGTCATAGTTGTAGAAAATTTCCCTTCTCACTATCACATGACCTTTCCCATCACCTACCTTGGCTCATTCTTGCATTGCACCTAGTGGGGGCAAGAAGTTGATAGCCTTGTCCTAGTAATGTATTTTTTGTTGCCCCTTAGTTGTGTTATTCACCTTCTGCTTAGACCAACTGAGACTGGAAGGTGGATGACTTGCTCAATGGTTGACTCACATTTTCCTTACTATTCTTTTGCATTTTATTTTTCATGTGCATAATGTAATCCCCCATGATATTGTGTTTGATGTTCTCTCTCTTTGTGACATTCCTCTATTTGTATCTTCATTCTTCTCTATGTCATGCATCTCTTTCATCTTTTCTTTTTTGTCTTTTCTTGTGTTTTCCTTTTGGGGATGACATAAGGCATTAAGACATTTATGTCTCTTTCATGTTGAACCAAAAAGACCTTTTCTTTTTCTTTTCCTTTTCTTTTGTCCTTTTCTTATGTTTTCCTTTTGGGAATGACACAAGGCATTGAGACATTCATGTCTCTTTCATGTTGACCCAAAAGCTTTTCCTTTTTCTTTCACCTTTTCTTTTTCATTTGGATTGTGTTTTCCTTTTGGGGATGACGCAAAGAATCGAGGCACCCTATGTCTCTTCCATGTTGACCCAAAAGATTTTTCTTCATTTTCGCTCTCTTTGTGTCATTCTTCCAGTTCTATGTATTTGGGGGATGATGATAGTTTTGAGCTCTCTAACAAACATTACAGCAAAGAACATACTGACTCTAAATCCATAGATCTCTCATGTGTTTAGTATTTTTCATTTTGGGGGAAACTCCCTTCCTTTTCTTTTTCCTTTCCTTTACATAATGCAGCCTTACTCGAAAACATATGACTTGGCATAAGGCTTTCCGCATTGGCTCTCATGTCTTCTTTCTCTTTGCATTGTTCATTTGCTACTTTAAATTAATTTCTCATAGCATGGTGTTTAGCAATTCCTTTAAAGTGGGGGCATACATCTACATTATTCTTTCGCATTTTTCCCTTTTCTTGGTTCTTAATACAACCTTCTTACTTCATACAATGCATTTTGTTTCTTTGTGGATGACATTGGGTGTAATGTCTTTTAGGAGTGTGATCTCTCTTAGCCTATTAGATCCCTCTTAGTGGCTTGATACGATGCACTACATCCCCTAAGTTGCAAATTTTATATTCTTTGATTGGTCCTCTCTTGGAGACATTAGACACAATGTTCCCTAAGTTAAAGATCTCAAATGAACTAAGCAATAATCCTTTGAACATTCTTTGCATGTTGCATTTTGAATTTTTTTTAATGGCCACCTTCCATAACATAGTTTGCATGCCTATGGAGCCATCATGTTTGTTCATGAGTTCCAAGCATACAAATTTTTGTTTGTCTCATGAAACTTGAAAAGTCATTTTTCTTTTGTGGCACCTTATTAAAGTTATTAGGAGGTATCACTTTGGTATGGTTGAGCAGGAAGCCCATTCTGAGGCATGAATTTCCCCATAGCCACGTGCGTGTGTGTGAGTGCATACCAGCCACAAGTGCATGTTTCTCACTTTTTAGGTCTTCTCACCTAGTGGACAACCATGAGTTCCCTCGCCTCAGAGTGAGTATACGTTTTCTGGACAAACAACCTAGATCTGATCCACAATAGGTGGGACAAACAATCGAAGCTTGCTTGGATTCTCTCTCTCTTTCCTTTTCTCACTTTCATTCTTTTACATCATTTTTCATATGTGTTCCTTTTTGTTTATGTTTTTTTTTTCATGGGATCTTGATCTTGGGGGCTTGATCATCCCTCTTGATTATTGTCATTTCATCTTGCCAACATAGGTGCATTCAAATCCCTCTTGATGTGCATGTTTAGCTACTTTGGTGTGAGCTTGAAGCAAGTTCATCCTCTCACTAAAGTGGTGGCATTCTATAGATTAGAAAAATGTATCTTTGGACATTTTCACACTCATTTGGGTCTTTCTTATAGATGTCCTAGTTTTTCCTTGATTTAATGTTGTAATATGGTCAACAAATTCACATTAGGTCTTGGATCCTTGTGAATCAATATGAACTTTATGATGCCTTGTAAAAGTGTTTGGAAGTGTTGTAACACACCTTCACACTTTTCTAGGACCTTAAATTAATATATTTCACCTAAATAACCTCTTTTTATCACTTACCAAGCCTTATTTCAAAATGTTGTAAAGTTTTGTAAGAAACTTTCACACTTTTCTAGGCTTGTCACCAATAATTTGACCCTTTCTTATGATTAATTGGCCCTATTATACACTTACATGCCTTACTTAAGTATGTTTTTGAGAATAATCTCGTTAAACATCATTTAATACTGTACCAGTGATTCTTCTTTCCACTGGGGCATCCAATTTTATTTTTTTTTTAAAATAGTTTTGATTGCGGCAAGTTTATTCTTTAAACCAACGCATCAAGTAAATTGCTTCAAAGAGGGGCAAAATGTAGATGTAGACACATAAAATTGACATCACACATAATCATATTCGCTCATCAATGAATAAACCAAGTTTAATTGATTAATCTCCTAAGGCCATCCATTTAAATTGAATAAATTAACTTTATTTAATTTAAGCCTAATAACATCCTCTCGGATTAAATAAATCAAATATTTATTTAATCAAGTTTGAAATCACCTTTCATCCCTTTGATTAGTTAAATCCCTAAAATCCCTAAATCTAATTCAAATGGGTCAAATCACCTAATCCCCCACTAAATTAATCTAATTGATGATTAATGCTAATCCTAATCACCCATCACATCCTCTAGCTTTTCCCACTTGCACAAATAAATCAATTTATTGATTTATTAATTCATCATTTTCTTTCAACTTGGCATAAAAAGAGAATATTCTTCCAAATTTGAATCTCCCCCCAAGTTGACATGTACATCCAACAAGGAATTTATTAGCTCTTACATGTCTCTTACATGTCTCTTGCAAAAGTCAAACTCAACATTTAACTCTCAAATTCAAATTTCAAATCCCCCCTCTTTGGCACATTGACCAAAATGTTCTCATTCCTTAACCTCTCACATTTGGACAAGTGGCATCTTGCCATTGGTTGGTTTTTAGTCCCACATCCTCCATGTTTGGCATTCTTGTATCCTTCTTGGCTATAAATAGAGAGCTTCTTTATTGTATCAATCCTCCACAATTCATCATCTTGATCATCAACATATCATCAACATATCATCAACATATCATGGAGCTTAGCAAGGATTGGGAAAGGGCTTATTTCCACAGAAGCACCAATCCAATATGAGATAGAGTTTGCATCATGTTTTCATATGCTTTTGTTTTAGTTATCTTGTCATTTTTTACATTATTTGAACCATGATGCATTATTTCATATGGACGTTGAAGGTTTGTTTTGTTTAAAAACACTAACCATGCTTTTGTATGTTAGATTTTTAACCATTTGTAGATTTTGACGTCTACAGAATGACACTAGGAGGAGGGCTGAATGTTTGAATGCATTCAATAGGAATTATACATCATTGTTTTGTATGCATTTGATGGAAATATTTGCTATTTTGATAGAAAAATAAAATCCTTGTGAATGTTTGTTTCTTGGTTAAGATGTACAATAAGGATTGAATCAGTTAAAAAAAAGTAAGGGGAAGTATTTAGTAAATAAATGCAAATAACAGTTTGCTTTTTGAATGTTGGAATGCACTAAACAATAGTGAGTTTGGCACACACTGTATTTTCAATGTCTAAGGCTGGAATATTAGTTCAGATTAACATTGATTTTTCTTCACTTGATACTGACTAAAGAAAACTCCATTTGTCAAAGCTACATTTGTCTTGCGATAATAATAATTAACCGTGTTTCAAATTGATCACCTTGGCTGGTGCATTGAGTTTGAATTATATTAAATCTCTGGCA
This sequence comes from Sequoia sempervirens, assembly GCA_007258455.2. Taxonomy (NCBI): domain Eukaryota; kingdom Viridiplantae; phylum Streptophyta; class Pinopsida; order Cupressales; family Cupressaceae; genus Sequoia; species Sequoia sempervirens. The sequence goes on along the minus strand of VDFB02047144.1, from coordinate 49,583,337 downwards.
TACATTTATGTTGAATCTTTTATCTCTCAGTCGCCATATGCTAGTTATTTTCACAAATATCAAGATTCTTTTGTTGGTTGTTGCAGAATTATAAAATAGTATTATAAGTTGATTCCCACAAGCTAACTGTCCCCTCTCTATTAAGAAATAAGTTAGAAAATGTAGAGACAGTTCATTGTGGGCAAAGCATAGCCAGAGCTCGTATGTTCGAGATCAATATCCATATATGGGAGGACAATATCATCGACCCATACCTTCTACTCCTCGTGCATCATATAAAACGAAGGAAAGTGAAAATAAAATGATGAAGGTGTAAATGAAAAGCGAGGAGCATTTCGTTACACAAGGAGCTTGCAAGAGATCTTCAAAGGAATTTGGAGATAAATTGAGCATCAAACTTGAAACTCAAAAGCAGTTTTTAATGCTTGGAGATTTCATCTTATGCCTTAATTTCCTATTCTAGGCTAACTCATTTGGTTTTGGACTTTAAAACGAACATTTTAAAAGCTTTCAATTTTCATTGCAAAGGGGTTAAAATGAACTTTAGGAAAATTGACTAGATTTCCATTGAAGTTAACAATTGAACAAAAAAACTTTCAAATCTCATTTTGGTGCTTTAAAATGAATATGTGCAACTTTTTTTTTGTGATTTCTTACTTAATCTAACATCATTGAAAAGGACGTATGCGCTTATCTCACGCTTTACAACGATCTTGAGAATCAAAAGAATTTTTTTGTGATCTTAGTTTGAGATAAAGTAATCACCTCCACACTTCATTTTGGGTTTAAAAATTGAACAAAACACTTTGCAAGTGTGAGTAAACACATTGCATGCGTTATCCCTTTGTTTCTAAATGAAGGTTGATCGAACTATGAATATGTTTACTTGCTTTTATCTATCTTAGAGGGCCTGCCTTGGGGAAAAAGTACTCACCCAAGGGAATGACTCAACTGGTAACACTCTAAAGCTAAGAGTATTTCCAATCGGGATATAAATGTGGGTATTGGAATAAATTCCAAAAACACATGGTTGAATCCGATGAGAAGGGCAACAATGGTCTCTCACCACGCTGGGTCAACTCCTACAAATGGAAAGTCCGAATTGAAATCCTTGTTTTAGAATTTCCAAAATCCTTGATCTATTTTTTGGTGCAAGAACGGTCATTCTGAAGCCGCCCCACACTTTTACAGTCTTTAGTAGAAATGGAAAGCATTCCATGGGATTTTCATGGGTGTTGATGCTTGGTTGCCCTGTATAAGTGAGTGTCGTGGAGGGGAGCCAGTGGGGTCAAGCATCTAACCATTCTCTAAAGATAAGTGTAGTTGGACTTGTCCAAGTGGGGACTCAACAAATACGATCTTTCATATCCATAGGGTTGTGACTATTCTTGAAATAAAAACACTTTTCTTGATTGAAAACATTGGGAAACAAACACTTAACATTTGTCATTGAAACTTCAAACTCTTTAGGAGAAGCAAATAGCCTTGAACAAATTCACATGCTCTTGCTTGCCCTTGGGATTCATATCCTTAGAGGTTTCTAGGCATTTGGATTTCATCTCAATTTTCTCCTACTAAGGTCAACATTAGGAAACCATTGCCTTTATTTCCTCAATTTCCACATAATGCACTTTGTGGGATGAAAGAAAATTAGGACATTAGACATCAGTTTGAAAACTAATCAAGAAGTGTTTGTGGTAAAAAAAATCCATTAAGAAAAGATTAAATCAATTGGACCCCACACATGTGCTAGTTTATCTTTTTATCATCTTTCGAGCAAACATTGGTCTTTTGGTTTGAA
>VDFB02047144.1:49490770-49581436 GCA_007258455.2 Sequoia sempervirens | reverse complement strand
AGAAAGATGTCAAAAGACCTCCTATTAGACAACTAGCTACACAAAGTTATTCATCTTTTAATGGTCACCGTTACTCTTTCAATAAATTTGGAAATAGAGTTGTAGAGTGTAGAAGCAGGATGAGTCAGAATTTTCAATCATTTTCTAGTCAATTCTTTGTATACAATAGATTTGGTCATAAGGCTAGTGAATACAGAAGTCGGATGATGAATGGTTACAATAATGGTATGATGTTCCAATCATTCCTTGGTTATTGTTACACATGTAATGGGTTTGGGCATAAGGATTTTGAATGTAGATCTAAAATGGAAAAAAGTAATTTTTCTCTACAACAAGGTGTCACATGCTATAAATGCAATAAATCTAGACACATAGCTAAGTTCTACAGAAGAAAGAATGTGGAACCTTTTATTCCACAAAAGAAGATTGATCTGCTTGAGATAAAGAAGGAGATGAAAAATATCTAGACTTGAAAATGGAAGAGAATGATGAAAAGGCTAAATCTATGCCAATTTTTTGTGTAGATGTTTCCTTCAAAAACTAGATAGAGAGCATTCCACCTTAGGGGTAGTTTTAACATAAAACTTTCCAGTCCCCTACCAAAGATGTGATGTTAATGTTTTTAGCATACTTGTGCATTTGTAGGTTGATATTCTTGATTTGTTGGTGAAACCTCTAGTGAAAAATCTCTCAATGTAGAGATTTGTGAAAGGATTGGAAATGCCTATTATAACATAATGAGGGCTTGACAACTTTTGACCTAATTTTCTTCATTACATTTATTGTGCATTTTAAGTCACTGGAAAGGTGTTTATATTAATTTTTATACATTCAAAATTCATTTATGTTTGAGCATTTGAAGAGGAAAGTAGAGAAAAATAATTTCTTTCAAACCCTAGTTCAGTAAATTCAAAATGTTTACTCCATAAGTTATTCATGTGCATGAAAGGCTAAGACCTAAGTTTAAGAAGCATCTATATAATTATATGGAAATATACAATGAAGGTGTATTTTCTAGGGTTCCTATTGGTGCGATGCACATAGAGGATGTGTGAATATACATTCTTTTGAAAATGGATTAATATGATCATTTGAAGTTGGTAGAATTTAGGGAAAAGGAGTTGACTGGAGATGATTTTGAGTTGAAACTAGAATATGCCAGGTTAATAGAGAAGAAGTTCGATGTGTGGGTAGATTTTCCCTATTTCAGTCTTGAAGATGAGTGGGTGAAGAATGTCTTGAGAATAATTCATGAAAAATTCATGTGGTTGGACATGTTGCATATGATAAATAAAGATGCAATTAGGCTTGTCACCAGTTTAAGCTCCACTAGACCAGTCTTGACATTGAAGGCCTGGTAAAGAATGATGTGGTGATGAAGCTTACTAGAGCCAAGTTTGATAAGTGTGCCCTAACTATGGATGAAATTAAAGATCCAATAGCTAAATATGCTTCAATGATGATTGGGTAAAAATATTTTACACAAACAGAGAGAAATTTGTCTCTGACACTTGAATACACACAACCCATCAGATTGTGAAAGAAGGCAAAGGCTTTGATCTTTATGAGATTTTGAGATTATAGTTGATGGAGAACTTGCAAAAGACAAAGGAGTCAAGATACCCCTTCCGATATGATACTCTAGTTATTTTCTTAATGTATTTCTCAATGAGTTGCCTAGAGTAAATAATGTTACATGGCAAGATGATATTCCTATAGCTATTCAAATTAGAGATCATTTAAGGAGATTTGTAGATTTTGAGTCCCACAAGACAATGTTGTGGGGGTTTTCAAAACACTTCAGTCCTAGATGCAAGAAAGAATAAGAATTCCAAGTTCAATTATAGAAAAATATAAGAATGGAATGACATTTATGGTTAGCAAAGATTACTACTACATGGAAGTAGTTGAGCCCATAACTATTTTGGTTCTGGAGATGGGATCTAAGGTAGTTGAATTAGAACTCATTGACCTTACAAAAAATTTGTTGAGCAATCATATAGATAGATCTATTGAAATTTTTGGCACTTGTGAGGAAAAAAGAAGTCAAGTGAACTTAGAAGAGGACATTGCAGATAATGTTGAAAGGATGAAGGTTGATATGGAAAGGGACTTTGGTGCCCCCTTGGACCCTGTGAAGAAATCTAAAGGAACATCTGCTCCTCCACAGACTCCATAGAGATCAAGAAGGTTAAGTAGGACCCTAGTTTCCACGCATACTATTACAAAGCCTTCTACAACAAAGCCCATAGGTGGTTCTAAGAAGAAATATGCATCTAGAACCTTTGTAAAATAGAAATTTCCCAAGAGAAGAAGGAGAAAAAAATAAATGTAAGAGAAAACTATATCAGTTGTGAAGAACAAGAAGAATAAGAAGAAGAGGAAGTTTAAGAAAATCAATTGGACCGGAAAAGGAAGTCCCAAGTCTCTTAGGAAGAGACCACTACAAAAAGAAAGAAAATTGATGTGGTGGATACCAAAAGTGAAGAAGAAATAGAAAAGGAAAAGGAAGCTTTCATTTTTCAAAGAAGAGAAAAGAGTTCTAGGCCAGGAGAAGAAGGATCATCTAAAGACAAGGCAAAGGAAAGGGAATAGGGAAGAAACCTAAGAAGATCCCTTTCGTCCATGAGAATAGTCCCATGAAACTTGATGCATTGTTCAGTGGTATAGCAGAGTTTGGTTTCCTAAATCAAAATGCTAAAATGTATCCAAATGTAAATGATGCAGATAAGGTAACAATTGCAGAGGCCATTGTAAAATATATGGTGACATTTAATACTGTCTTGGGTGAGATAGAGGATCCTTTTTTGGATGATCTAAAAGGTTATTTGAATGCAAGAAGAAAAGAGACTATTGCAGAGTATGCAAAGATGAAAACCCTTACCTTGGAGAAGATTGGTTACTCACTGACTGATGATGAAAGAGTTAAGTTGTCTTAGTTGTATAGCAAAAGATTCAGGAGAAAACAAAGAGTAAGTACTCTTATGAGTAGAGATAAGGATGATTTAGACAAGTTAAAGAAAGAGATAGTATGGATAGTTGAAACACTTGTTAAATAATTTGGAGCCTCTCTAGTTGATGAAGATCAAATACAACAAGACACATTCCTCTCAAAAATAATTGAGCTATACAATGAACAATATGAGCATGAGCTAGAATTTATAAAAAACAACATCCATCTAGATGTGGAGATGACTAATTAGAAGAACAAAGGAGTTGAGTAAAGTGCCTTCCAAAGAAGACTAAAGTACAAAAATAAGAAACTTTACCTCCTCCAAAAGTTGAGAAAAATGTAAAAGAGAGTGTCAACAGCAGTGACAAGGAGAAGAGAGATAAAAATGAAGAAGATAGAACTAAAATAGGTGGTGAATCCTCTACACCCTTCAGAGATTCACTTAAAGATCTTCTGGATATACAATTGTAGTTTCAACCAGTGGTGTCTGCACAACTATTGTAGATTCCTATGCAACAAGTTCAAGTGGACCTAGATAATATGTCTCCCCTCCACAAGTTGTATATTGGTGTTGTCTTTCATGCCTCCACAAGAAAGGAGATTCTTCAAACTTACCAAAAGGGAGCATAAATAGTTGATGAAGTTGTTAATTTTTTGCAAGAAGGCCTTCCCAGAGTATATATTGATACTTCTTTGTTAGGTATTCAACAACTGAAGTTATAATTAGATTCTTTCAAGGACTATTCTATTGGTTTGGAGAGAGGATAGAGAAGTAAGTGGCAAAGAAGCTGAATGATAAGAGGCTAGCTAATGCCTTGGATAAGTGTGCCAATGCATATACCAAGTTGCAGGGCAACTTGAAGGAAGTTCAAAAGTGTTTGGAGGAAGCCAAACAATTTTTTCAATTCTATTTAAAGTGGCAATTGTCTACAAATAACATAAAGTATTATACATGAACTCAATTGAGTCTCAAATTTCTTAGGCCTCAAGTGCATATGATCCAATGAATGATGGAGATGGAGCAACAAGAGTCATTATTAAAAATATACACATTCAATTCTTCTTACTGTAGGAATAAAAAGAGAAGATCATAATGCATTATAGTTAGCTTTGATAAATGGTAAGTGTAAGGCTTACATCCTTGATTGGAGTTATGGCCAATGCAGAGAAGGTTGTACAAAATCCATATGTGCCTAGCTCTTTAGAAGAAGGAGAAGAGCTCCATGTACAATTTGAGAATTGGTGCTACATGATTTCCTTCACCAAGAATGATTGGGAGGCACACCTTGCAAAATTAAAGGCATCATATCAGGGTATATTACCCTCATCTAGCTAAGGTATACATTTTTGAATTGCGTAGTCAATTTTTGTTCTATATATATATATGCAGACTTAGTACATGGTGTTGGAGTACATTATTTTCTTTTTGGTAATGGATAACATAGAAAGGGGGAGTGAAGTAGAAAGGGAGAGATATTCTCATGGAGATAATATGTCAAGGGGGAGTGATGCAGAGAGCCCTTTGCCCTTGATGTCAAAGGGAGAGTGTTTTGGAGAAGCATGTTTCTTTCAATGACAAAGGGGGAAATTGTTGGAAACATGAGCATGATGATATATGGTGTTGTCATTAATGGAAACCCATTACTAGAAGTGATGGTGTAATAGTATCTATCTATTCTAGAGAAGACCAAGTATGTTTTTTTGAAATTGGCTAAGACCTAGCATATTTTTAGTATAACAAAGGAATAGTTTTCTAGTCTGCATTGCTCCACATTGCAAAATATTATCATGCAGTTTTGAGGTAATAATGGTGAAACATAGATTTTGGGAACCCAAATGCTGGCTCTAGCACTTCTAGGGTTTTTCACCTAAAAGGAGAGAGATTTAGGTTCCAAAATGCTTATGTAACATTCAAATCAGGATGTGTGCAATTGTGATGTGATGTAAATGGTCTTAACTAAATGCAATTAACTAATTTCAATGATTGAAAATGAATGCAAAAGTGTAATTATAACTATGTTTGAAAACACATTGTGTATTGCTAAAATGAACTAAATGAATGAAATATGCAGAACATAAAGAGATGGATAAAAAAAGAGTGCACCTGGGAAAAATGTGATAAATATAGAATATTTGGAATGCTAATTAATGATGTTTCTTAAGCCAAACAGGACTCATTCGCCATCTAGGGTGAATTATTCCCTGTTCGGGTGAAAACTTTTGGAAACAAGATTCTGATGACTGAGAATTAATTTATGAGAAAAACACATTGTCAGGCCCATAGATGTGACTGATTCTCAAGGATTGGTGAATCATTCCTCCTTCAGGGATCTAAAAAGTCAAAGGTTGATTATGTAGCTTTAGATCTGCAAATCCACCTTCTATAGGTGTTTGCTTTAGATTCTACCGGAATCGGGTCTAAAAATGACTTTTTCTTGATGATTTGACTTGAATGAAGATAAGAATACTTGAATGAATTTGAAATACAATATTCAATGATTCTCAAGCTTCCAAAGGACCTAAATTTTCAAACACACAAGAAGAAGAGAAGAAATGTTGTTTGTTAAGGCATGGGGGTTTGCCTTGGTCAAACCCCGTTTAGGTAATTAAACCAAATTGATGAAACAAGTGAATGAAACATGCAACAATGGAATAAAGTACCTTGCAATGATGATTGATCTTGGATGTCTGCAGCAATACATGTAAAATTTTCCCTTGAATTCTTTAGAATGCTAACTTGAAGACTTCTAATGGAGAAACCCTAAGTTACTTGATTGACTTGTGATAGAAAATAAATGATGAATGAATGTGTGGGAGTGTAAGAATGATTGATTGATCAGTAAATGAGGGTAAGAATACTTATTTATAGACAAGTGTGCCTTAGTACCTGATAATACTACATCACAGGTCGACATGAACTGAAAATAAACTTTAAATTTCACTTTTTCCTGCTCAAGGGTCAAAATGGGGGCTAGATAGGACTAATTCACCACACATGGTGAATGGGTCCAACTTGGATGGGGCTGATTCACCATGCATGGTGAATGGGTCCCACAGGGGCCATTCTGACACCTAAGAAGCCAAGGAATCAGGAAATAACGTTTAAATTGCCATCTTGTTGAGTATTTGATCAATTAAAGCCTCAGGATGCACAATATGGATTAAAATGTGATTATTATTGATTATGTAAATGTCAAATAGGCTTGGGACACACAAATCAATGTGAAAGTTTGATTAAATACACTTTACAACACTAAAATTATGTCCACATAGCCTAGAAGGGTACAAAAATCAATGTGAATGTGCAAGACACATTACAACACTAAATTAACATTAAGTTTATTTTAAGAACCTTCCAGATTGATGTGATAATATTTTTATAATGTTGAATTAAGGAGAAATAGGTTCATTAGATCTAGAAAAGCATGAAAGTCCCTTACAAGACTTTGCAACACCTTTACAAGATGTCTTTAAAAGAATGTTATTTGATTTGCAAGGGTCCAAGACCTAGTGTGGACACATAAAATGCCTCACAACACTATATTAAGGCCTCATTAAGTCCGTTTAATCCCTTATCAAGCAAAGGGTCCATTTTTCTATGACACATTTAGCCCCCAGTTTAGTGAGAGGATGAACTTACTTCAAACTCACACTAAAGTAGACATTCAAGAGAGACCCACATGTACACCAAGCCTCCAAGATACAAAATAATGCAAAGGAAAGATAAAAAGAAAGACAAGATGAAAAGGGTGTACTCACTCTGGGGCGTGAGAAAACCCAAAAAGAAAATATGAGAAACATACGCTAGTTGGTATGCACTCACAAAACACATAAGTGGCTATGGGGAAAAGTTATGCCACTAGTTGGGCTTCCCACTCAACCATGCTAAAGTTATACTACTTGATAACTTTAACAAGGTTCCACAATGCAAAAGGAAATGTAAATGTTAAGCTTTAAACAATACAGCACTACTGGCATGCAAGTTGTGTTATGCAAGGTGGCCAAGAACTACAAAAATGTAAATGAAAAAATGTAATGTAAAAGATTGTTCAAAGGAGTCTTGTTTAGTTTATGCAAGGTCAGTCACTTAGGGAACATTATGTCTAATGTCTCCAAGAGAGGACCAATCAAATAATAGTATATTCACAACTTAGGGGATGTAGCACGTCGCATCAAGTCACCAAGAGGAATGTAATATGCTAAGATAGATCACACTTATGAAGAACATCACACCTAATGTCATCCACAAAGTGACAAAAAAATCACATAAATGACAAGGCTACACTAAGAAGCATGAACGCACAATGAAATAATGGTAATTTATTCCCCCACTTTAAAGGAATTGCTACACATCGTTCTATGAGAAATTATTTTAAAGTAGAGAAGAAAAGAAAATGTAAAAAGGAAAAACAAGACATGAGAGCGAACTTGTAAAGATCTATGCCAAGTCATATGTTTCAAAGGTAGGTTGTGTCATGTCAAGGAAAATGAAAATAAAAAGAAGGTTGTATGTCACATGTGAGTCAAACATAAGACATGTCGTTGACATCTCAAGCTTGCTCTTATATGTTCATGAAAGGTTAACAAGTAGTCGAAAGAGACAACGACAAGTGACATACAAGGGATAAGGCTATCTAACCCTTTTCCCCTTGCTTAGTGCAGGACAAAGGTGAGCCTGAAATGGATGATGGTATGATGCCCCTTGCAATGGATGCAAGACATGCAATAGTGAGAATGTGATTATCCTACAACTATTACGTGGCAGAGAGCAGCAACTAATGTTATTGATATGAATAAGAAAAGTTGTTGGAAGAAGCTTGTGTGATAATATTGATGTTGTGTGAAGGCTTGTTGATCTTGATTAAACAACAATAACCAAGACCATGAGTTGTTTATTGTGTGTTAAGCTATATAGGGTTGTGGATACCTTGTTCTTGAGCACCATGACCTTTTCCATTATACCCTAATTGTTTCATGAAGTCATACCCTTTTCCATAAATCTTTTTCAGCATTTTGGAATTAGGTGGTTGTTCATTATTTTGTTTGTCAAGGGTTGTGGTAGAGTTGGTGGAATTTTCTAAAGTGATTGAGGTGGATGCTTGTGAAAGGTTATCCAAATTTTACGTTGACATGATCGTTGGTTGTTCTTGTGTGTCACCTTTCTTTTGTGTGAGAATGTATTCGCCCATAAATGAGGGTGTGAATTCTAAGGATCCCCAATCATCACCAAATAATTTAGATGTTCATTCCTCATCGTTATGTTCAATTTCAAGAGGATCAATGTTGGATGTGGGAATCAATATGTTTAGAGGTCTTGTAGTTCCTTGTTCAAGATGCGAGCAACTTTCAGGCTAGGGATCAACTTCAAGGTGATAAATTTTATTTTTATAGACATATTTCATTAGATGATGAAGGGTTGAAGGCACTTCATTCATCTAGTGAATCCATGGTCTTCCTAGAAGAAGGTTGTATGAGAGAGCATAAGGCATGACATGAATAGGATTTTGCAAAGTAACCACCCCAACTGTAATAGGAAAAGTGATTATGTTGATGTTGAACTAAGCAGTTGCTTTGTTGTATTATCAAATCCTCGAATAGGGGTAGAATCAGGTATTATTTGTGACCTATCAACTTCTAAGTGATCAAGGAGACTCACACCACACACACATTAAGGGCGAAACCATTGTCGATAAGAGTTATTTTTATGCCTGTCCATTTGTATTGAGAAATGATCATGAAAGCATCACTTTGTTTTCGCAACTCCAAAGAAGGGAGCTCATGTTGGTGAAAAGTAATGTCAAGATTAGTGTAATTCGGTTTGTGAATTAAAGCTGCCACATCATTCAGAGTTGTATCATGAGGAGCTATAAGTTGTTGTAAGGCTGTTTGAAGAATAGTGTTGTAAGTTGGTGAGGTCTGAAGTAAATCCCAAAGGGAAATTTTTGCAAGAGTATTCTTTAATTTTTCAAGAAGATCATACTCCTTTGTGGGTGGGAGGTAACGAGGAGCACTAGGTGGATTTGGTAAAGGTAAAGGAGTTGAGTTTGGTTGTGGCAATTGTGGATTATTTCGAGTGTTATATGTATGAGCAATAGTATCATCACTAGATTATTGCAATACATTAGAGGAATGAAGGGGATGCGAAGGTGGGTAAATGGTAAGTTTAGGTTTATTGGAAGGATGAAGCAGATGTGAAGGTGGGTAAAGGGTAAGTGTAGGTTTATTGGAAGGATGAAGCAGATGCAAAGGCGGGTAAAGAATAAGTTTGGCTTTGGGTGAAGGTTTATGTGAATGAGGATAAAGGGTGAGTTGAGGTTGAACATTGTTAACATCCCTTATCAAGTAAGAGTTTTCATTTTCTTTGAAGGGGATAATGTCCTCCTTAGAAGGGGAGTGGGTAGGAGAACAACAAAGCACATGTTCAGGACAAGTAAGGTTTAGTTCATCCAAAATAACTTCATCACAACTAAGGGGAGGAATAATGGTTGAATGTGTTTGATTATTGATAGTGGGGAGAGTAGGGGAAGGTTGTATTTGATCGGTGGTTGTTTGTAAGGTCTCCTTCTTTCATTCCATAATGTCTACCATACTAGGAGAGCTTGTAATATGTTCATCGAAGGTTGAAATTTGCAAAGTAGCTTCATCACAAGTATGAGGAGGATTAATGAAGGATTTGGTTTGCTAGATAAAGATTTATGTAGGTAAAAGGGGACAACTAAGATTCTCATTAGTGATGTTTTCGAAAAAAGTATCTTCATCACAACTAGGAGAGATACTAGGAGAAGGACAAATGTGATTATCATGATCGTTTATGACTTCATTGCTTTGTTCCCTAATATCTTCCAAAATAGGGGAGGTAGGGGAAGGATCATAAGAAAGGTTGTCATTGTGTGTTGCTATTCTATCTTTCCAAGGGGAATGAGGAGAAGGACAAACAAGATCTTCATGATGCTCAACAAGTATATCTTCATTCTTTAAGATACCTTCATCACTAAAAGGAGAGATATCAAGGGAAGAAAAATTATGATAATCATTGTTAGTTATGTTTGTATGCGCTTCTATCACACCATCCACACAAATAGGAAAGAGAGAAAAGGATGTAAGTTCAATTTCTTATGCATGTTTATGAACTAACTTTTTCTTTGTAAAATTGGATAAGATTGAAACTAACATTGTGAAAGAACAATCAAAATGCAATGCAAAAATCTAAAAGGAAATGCAATTTTTAGATGACAATTGACTTATTATGACATGTGACACTACAAGAATGCAAATGTAAAATGTAAACCATGCATGAAATGAGCTAATTAAGGATAAATTTTATGAAATGCATGCTACAAAAATGCAACTAACTATTATATATAGGTGAAGGCACCAATCAGAACCCTAAAAACTAATTTCTAAATTTTGCAGAGTGTTGTTTCAAGGGTCAGAAGGGACTGATTCGCCCAAGGTTGCGTATGAGTCCCAGTATGGACCTTTTTCAAAAATTTCAAAAATTTCAGATTGATTTTTATGAATTATGAGAGCCAATGTACAAACCCAAATGAAAAATGTAGAATGTCAATAAATCTAAATGAATTTAGATGCAACAAATGCAACCTAAATGCACTTTTTATGAATGCAAGTTTTAAAACCTAGCATGTAAGTGAATCATGGAAATCCTAATGCAAGTTAGATCTATAATGAAAGACACCAAATCAGAAAATAGAATTATTCGAAACATCAAGTTCACCAAAATGAAACATAGATTTTGGGAACCCAAATGTTCGCTCTAGAACTTCTAAAGTTTTTCACCTAAAAGGAGAGAGATTTATGTTCCAAAATTCTTATGTAACATTCAAATTAGGATGTGTCCAATTGTGATGTAATGTAAATGGTCTTTAATAAATGCAATTAACTAATATGAATTATTGAAAATGAATGCAAAAGTGCAATTATAACTATGTTTGAAAACATAATGTGCATTGTTAAAATGAACTAAATGAATGAAATATGAAGAACAAAAAGAGATGGATAAAAACAAAGTGCACCTGGGAAAAATGTGATGAATCTGGAATATTTGGAATGCTGATTGATGATGTTTCTTAAGCCAAATAGGACTCATTCACCATTTAGTGTGAATCAGTCCCTGTTCGGGTGAAAACTTCTAGAAACAAGATTCTGATGACTGAGAACTGATTTATGAGAAAAACACTTTGTTAGGCCCATAGATGGGACTAATTCACCATTCTTGGAGAATCATTCCTCCTTTAGGGATCTAAAAATTCAAAGGTTGATTATGTAGCTTTAGATTTGCAAATCCACCTTCTACAGGTGTCTACTTCAGATTATGTCAGAATCGGGTCTAAAAATGACTTTTTCTTGATGATTTGACTTTGAATGAAGAGAAGAAGACTTGAATTAATTTTAAATGCAATCTTCAATGATTCTTAAGCTTCCAAAGGACCTAAATCTACAAACACACAAGAAGAAGAGAAGAAATGTCGATTGTTAAGGCATGGGGGTTTGCCATGGTCAAACCCCTTTTAGGTAATTAGACCAAATTGATGAAACAAGTGAATGAAACATCCAACAATGGAATAAAGTACCTTTCAATGATGATTGATCTTGGATTTCTACAGCAATACATGTAAAATCTACCCTTGAATTCTTTAGAATGCTGACTTGAAGACTTCTAATGGAGAAACCCTAAGTTACTTGACTTGAGATAGAAAATAAATGATGAACGAATGTGTGGGAATGTAAGAATGATTGATTAATCGATAAATGAGGGTAAGAATACTTATTTATAGACAAGTGTGCCTTAGTACCTGATAATACTACATCACATGCCAACATGAAGTGAAAATAAACTTTAAATTTCACTTTTTCCTGCTCAAGGGTCAAATGGGGGCCAGATAGGACTCGAATGGGTCCCACCTAGATGGGACTGATTCGACATGCATGGCGAACGGGTCACACAGGGGCCATTCTGACACCTAAGAAGCCAAGGAATCAGGAAATAAGGTTTAAATTTCCATCTTGTCAAGTATTTGATCAATTAAAGCCTCGGGATGCACAATATGGATTAATATGGGATTAATAGTGATGATGTAAATGTCAAATAGGGCTTGGGACACATAAATCAATGTGAAAGTGTGATTAAATACACTTTACAACACTAAAATTAGGTCCACATAGCCTAGAAGGGCACAAAAGTCAATGTGAATGTGCAAGACACATTACAACACTAAATTAACATTAAGTTTATTTTAAGAACCTTCTAGATTGATGTGATAATATTTTATAATGTTGAATTAAGAAGAAATAGGTTCATTAGATCTAGAAAAGCATGAAATTCCCTTACAAGACTTTGCAACACCTTTACAAGATGTTGTTAAAAGCATGTTATTTGATTTGCAAGGGTCCAAGACCTAGTGTGGACAAATAAAATGCCTCACAACACTAGATTAAGGCCTCATTAAGTCCGTTTAATCCCCTGTCAAGCAGAGGGTCCATTTTTCTATGACACAAATGGTATGTTTTGGAGGATTCTACATCCAAGGTTTTAGGTTTTTGTGTCTTCTTTAGTTGAAGATATTAATAACAGCATATTAGGCTTAGTAGAGGTAGTGTTACAAGTGGATAGTGCATGCTGGAATACTCTACATTCCATCGTAGATGATAATTATGTTTTACAGATTTGAGGAAGATTTTGAACATTTTAGATGTGGTTGCACTCCAAGTTTCAAGTGGCTTGGTGGTCTGTATGTGAAGTTGTGAATGAAAAATTGGTGCAGTTGTTTCTTCACTAGTTTTATTTTTGTGGTGTTGGCCTTAGGGTTTTGGGGTCATGCACTATTAAATTGTGTATGGAGCATATTCATAGGAGTGATTATAGGTCATTATAACCTGTTTTGGTGAAGAACACATTTTGTGTTCCTTCACAAGGTATGTGTGATGGAGTTTTGAGATAACATGTTATGGGGCTACACGTTTCATCTAATTAGGCCAACCTAATTGATGATACAAGTGTTTGTAGAATATATGCATATATATAGAAGGACAATTCAGTGTTGGTAAGAGGATTGTGCAAATGATGTGTGAGATTATTGTGTGAATGTGAAGTGAAAAATGTGTTAGTGGTGAAGAATGAAGTGTGTAAAGTCAAAATTTTGAGCCTAATTGGAATTATACCTTCAACATAAATTGCAGATGCATTAATATAAGTAGTTCAAAATCTAGTAGTGATTCATTCTTCTATCTTTTTGTAATTCTGGAAGAAGTGATCTTCCTGAGCAGTGAGCCATTGTCAGTGAGCCTTTCTTTCTAGATAGTGATTCCTCTAAATATGTAATCTATTATAACCGGTTATGATATATTATGAGCTAATCCTCACCATAGCTTTTCCCTTCCAAGAGTTTTCCACATAAATATGGTGTTCTTGTGTTGAATGTTGTGGTGCAAGATTTAATTATTCCTTTCCATTTCTAAAAGTTTAATGAGATGCTTTGAATACACTTTTAAGTTAATGAATTTTAGGGAATACCGATTCACCCCCCTCTCAGTATTTTGGGTGTTCAACATTATAGTCTTGACACTTTTTGTTAGGCATCTATTCATTATGTAGACTACATATGCTACAACCTTTTCCAAATAATTATTTGACAAATTCTTAGCCTTCAATATACTCCTAGCCATGTCCATAATTTTTTTATTATTTCCTTATGCCACACCATTTTGATGTGGAGAGTACTTGGTAGTAAAATGCTTGTTTATTCCATAATCCTTGTGAGAAATTTAGAAATGTATTTGAGACATATTCACCACCTCTGTCAATTCTTAAAAAATTGAGTATAATATAAACTTTGCTTCTCAAATAAATATTTAAATTGATAAAAAATCTCAAAAAAGTAATACTTATTCTTTAAGACATATACCCATTTCTTTCATGTGTAGTTATCAATGAACATAAAAAATTAAACACATACACCAATTAAAGGTGTTTGAATAGGTCCACACAAGTCAGAGTGAACTATCTCCAATGGTGCCTTTTCTCTAATTGACTTGCCAATTGGGAATGACTCTCAATGTTGATTTTTGAAAATAAACCCTCCACATACTCTATCTTCCTATTCTATCAATGACAAACCTTTTACCATGTTTTTCCTATGTAACAAATTTAGACCTCAAAAAATCAAGTGTCTGAATTGTAAATGCCAAAGCCAATTATCATGTTTTATTTTTGTTTGAAAAAATACTTGTAATGTTATTTAATCCAAAGCTTGAGTGATATTTCTTTGTAGTTGGTATGAGTTTTCCATAGTCCATGAAGATAAAATTTAGTTGATTGAAACTCATACACAGTTTAATCCTAAAGCTTTTTGCACAATATTTTGTTGTGTTAATTGTTGAATTTCTTGAGAAAATTCAACCCTTAAATCTTGTGTTATCTTTAAGGGAATTTTTCTATTGTTGGTCATTTAAACTTTTTCTATTAGTTGATTTCTTGAGAAATTGTCTAATATTACACATTGTTTATTTTTGAAAGTTACTTTATCTCCTTTTTGAACAAGCTACCCAATTCTCATCAAGTTATGCTTTAAACCAGGAAAAAAGTAAGCATCTAAAATAATATTTTCCTTCCCCTATTTAATTAGAATATTCACATTGTCTTTTCCCAAAACTAGCACTTTATTATCATTACCAAAAGTAATGTCTTATTTTAGGGTGTGTGCAAGAAGTTGAGTCCACTTTTTGGCTAAAAAGTGGAAGTGTTTTTCCTAATATTTAGAATTTGTCACATTTCACCTAAAAATTTGAAGTACTTAAATATTGAATCTTAAGAAAGTTAGTAATATGAAATATAGTACTCAAAGTCTACTTTCCAAATATATAATTTCTTTTAGTGCCCAAATGATACGAATTGATTTTCAATAAGCAGTCTAAAAACCATTTTTTTAAAGTCACTTTTTCAGGATCATACCATGCATATGTACGTCAACCATATTTTGACCTAACTAAAATTATTTTTCTAAATACTTTTGGGAAAAGATTTGTAAGACACTGAAGATTATTGAGGATATTTTTTTCGTAATTATTTTTTAAACATTTTTTATTTTTTTTAATTCATTATCATTGTTATTTTGAAATCCCCTCATGTACATCAAGCATAAGTAGACCTAAACTTATCATTTTTTGAAAAAAAAAATCAAATTGAAAAGAATTATTTGAAGATTGTTGACATAATTTTTTTCCAAAAAATGGAAAAAATAAAAAGTTATTAAAAAATAAGAAAACCTATTATTTTAAGTTTATGGACTAGATTTTCATAGAAAATTCTTTGAAAAATTAAAAAAATTCCAAATGTAAAAAATATTACGTATTTGATATCTACACAGTCTCATCCATAATGTGTTTTAATTTCGTTAAAAAATTCTACAAAAATGTCTTTAGAGATATGTCTAAAGTCACTCTTTTCTAGTAACATTGACATGACCTTCAAGTTGGAAGTTAAAACTTACGTCCAAAGCTAAGGGTTAGCTCCCCAAGCCTTTTTTCCAACCCAAAACCCATAGCAGAAACTAGGCTGAAAATCAAAATTTTAAGAAATAGGATCTCATTCTATAAATAGGATCTTGTATCCTAAAGGGGATCTCATTTAATTTTTTTAAAAAAATTAACCATTAAGGATACAGGATCTCGTTTTATAACAAGATCCTGTAATGTCCCCATTTTTAGGTTCCCTTATAGTGTAATTGGCACTAACCTTGTGGATGTGTGTCAACATGATCAAAGGAGTTATTTGATGATTCCAATAAGCTTAGGAGTCTAGATGAATCATATGCCACTTTATGGAGTGATTTCTAACTTCTGGTGTGCTCTCCAAGATTCTTGGAGAGGGCATCTATTTATAGTAAGTCACCCAATTGGCTCTGTTTATCATTATTCTTCATCAAGATCACTCTAGTGCAAACCATTTTCGATTTCGATGCTTTCTGGAAGTTTTAACAAAATGAGTATATTAATGGCATTATTTTAATTATTTTACTAATGTTGCCAAATATTATTTAAAATGTTTTAAAAGAACCTTATTATTATAGATTGTCAAAACTGGGATGAAATGTTTTAAATCATTGATGTATTAAATGGGGACCTTATGTGTCAATTTGTCATTATTTTAGGGTATGTGCAAGATCATGGTGGGCCAAAAAGTGGCAATATTATGGGTATTTGTAGGGTATGTGGCTGACGACCTTTTTTTTACCCAAAATTGATGAAACGAAAAGGGTTTTTAGAGGATATTATTAGCTTTCCACCAATATAAACTATGCTTTAATTTGAATTTAACAAATAATTATTATTCATTTTCTATTAGAATTGTGACCAAAGTCCTAATCGATAGGCTGATTGAAAAATATATGTAACTTTCAAACAGTATCACATTTTTTGAATCTAAAACATGTGTCACATTCTATGCTTCACATACTATAGGATTAAAAAAATGAAAAATTAAATTTCATGATTTTTTTACCAAGTTAAGGTGGACAGACATACGAGTTTTTATATTTTTTAAAAGTTGTAATAAAAAAATCATAATTAATTATTTACTTGGAAAAAAATACAAAAAAATATGCATCACATCTAGACATGAGTCCTCTACTTATAGATAAAATTTTATAAAAAAATATTATCATTTTATTATGGTTAGGGTGGTTAGACATACACCTACTTCTTATTTTTTCCTTGAAATTGAAGTACTACTGCATTGAAAATTCAAATTTTCACCAAATAGATTTTGTTTATTTTTAAATAAACCTAGTAGTTTAGAAACTACATTCAATTTTCTACATATTCTATTTTTATATATTTTTGAAATAATATAGATAACTTATTTAAATTTTTATGTCAAGTTGCCTAACACTGATTTTTTCTGAATTTTTTGCCACTTAAGGGCCTATTTTTTCCATGATGATCCTACACATACCCTTTAATAAAAAGGTCTTTTTTGGAGTTAAAGGGGAGTTTAAATTAAAAAGTGAATTTTAAATAGAAGCTTCTAGAGAGTTTGGCAGGAAAAGTATAAAAGGAGGTTATGAGATCTCATTGGAATATGATTATTATTTTAATCTCTTCTTATGTGACCCTTGTGATTCTATGTGATTGAACAGTGTTCATCTCAAACTTCTAGAGGTTGAAATCCTAATTGAAAAATATCATCCACGATGGTGAAAGATCCTCTCTAGCTGATTGTTGATAAATTCATATAGAGTCTATGCTATTACTTCATTTGCAAATTCTAGGGTTAATCGTTGGTGACTTCATTTAGAGGTTGCACTTGTATGTATCATCAAGCAGTGATTTAGAGTTTATTTTCAATTCCAAAATTTTGGGTGTGTGATTTAGAGTTTTCCTTTGAGTTTTAGAGGTAAATTTTTGGTGTGGAATCATCTCATTACTGGTTGTGGATTTTGATAACTTTTTTTTTTGTTGTTGGCTGGTCATGGTTATTTTGGGGGTATTCCCATACTCTTGAAGGGGTGATTTTTCTATTGGTGGTGTTTTTTAAATGGGATCCCATTTTTTAATTATTGGTGTGGGATCCTGACATGAAATGGGATCCCATTCTGAATGTAGGCTCTGAATCCTGAAGAATAATAGGATCCCATTTCTAAATAATGGGATCCCATTTTGTTTTGTCCTATTTCGGGTTTTTCTTCTAAGTATGAAACTTCCACTAGAAGTGGACTCATCTTCTTGCATTTACCTATATTATCTGTCATGGTTATTAGTCCCATACTATAGGACCCCTTCAATAATGAATTAGCCTTTCGGAAAGTAACCCATATTTAAATTACCCTCCCCAAAACAATCTTCATTTAGGTTTGTTTTGTTAATAATTTCACTATTCTAAGAGAAGGAGGACTTCTTTGGCATGTGCTCAAAATTAGGATTTTCGTCAACCATTGAAGTTGGAGAAAGGGAGTTCAATTGATTAATTCTAGGGATTTCTCTAGTGGTACAAAAAGTGTATACTTTCAGTATCATTGCCTTGACAGTTGGCATGATCTAGGTTCGAGGAGTTGGGTTTTCCATCACCGTACTACAATTTAACCCTACATCCATTGAATCTCCTTGATTAGACAAAGGGTTCATTCTTTATTACCTATATCTTCCTTATCCATTTTTCATTAATATTAGGGTGAATAGTGTTATCTATTTAAGTTAGGGTTTTATCCTCTATTTTTGATAATCAGATAGTTTCTTCTAACATGGCCTTCCCACTTGCACAGAAAACATGCATTCATGCCACCTCGAATCTCAATTTTGCAAGTGATTTTTTTCCCAATATCAATGTCGATCTCATCTAGATTATCTACTCCAAGGGAAAGGGAAACTAGCACTCTAACATCGATGTGCAAAATGGTAGCCCTCAACTCCTTTATTCTCAATATATTTCCAATTGGCCATAATAATTATGGTAAAAAGGCCCATAGTTGGGGGGGACCTCTTTGATTGTGACCCTCTAGGATAGGAAAGATCCATAATTTCTTTGTTTACAGCCTTTGGATACTAATCCAAGGCATGAAAGGTATATTTTCCTATATCCCAAAATTGTATTTTAGCAACTTTTTCCTACATTGAATGGTTCTTAAACAAAATAAGGAAAAGACCACATTGAATTATTTGAAAGAACAAAAAGTGAAGCCCTAATTTCTTTACCCATACACTATTCATCCAATCATCTAAAAACTTCCTTGTTGAAAGGTTATTAATATCCAGAGAAACAAGAAAGATGGCTACATGTTTTAACCTATATTCTTCCATTTTTCAGAATTAGGGGAGATAGTAATCTTGCTAGGGCATTCCAGAGGGCACTCACCATTTCCATCTCGGTTTGAGTAACTCCCTCCTATGTTAATATTTCTACACACAATGAATATAGTAGACCAACACTCAAAACTTCCTCACTTGCAACAATGCCACAAAAAATTTGTTTCCCTCCTTAACCTTACTTGACCCCCCAAGGTCATCAGGGGCCTCATCTGGTGGGATAGCACCCACCGACATAACACATAATTAATAAAAAATCCCTTTTATTTAGATAAATAGTAAATTAAAATCATATGGCAAGATTGAAGAAGCAGTGAGAAAACACCATCAAAATACATTAAAACAAAGAAGAAGATGAGGAAGACTCTAGAAAAGAAGGGGACAACACTATCACAAGCAGAGACCAAACCTCAGTGGAGGAGGGCTATGACCTCCTTCACATTGTCACCCCCTTCAAAGGGTCCAAACCCTATCTTGCTACTTCCCTAGTTCTTAGGGTTCCATCACTCTCCCAAGTTCCATTCATGATCATCAAATATTATTTTAAAAATCGGTTAATAATATATAATCTTTATCATATGATGGTGGAATCTTCATCATATGATAGTGGAATTTATAATCCAAAATAAACCCATGCATTCTAAATTATGTGTAGTTTTTGTTTCTAGTTCTAAGAGAGTATATTTTTAGCTTCTAAGAATCGCCATTTTCATGAATCTATGAATTACATTCCATGGAAAGTAAATTTATGGATCTATGCAGTAGGAAAATGAGCATGCATTCCTTTATTCTTATTGGTTATCTTAGGTAAAGAAATGTTGCATTTTTTATGTTTTGTAACATCATCTGTGAGATATTTTTAATCTAAATAATTCATCAATATTATAAGGGTATATTAAAATCCAAAATCAAATTCAACCTTTTTAAAGTGATTTTTTTATATATGTTTTGTATGAATTATTTTGAGCTATATGATATATAAAATTATTTCTCATGACATAACAATTTATCTAATAAGTAGTAATGTGATTTTCAATTACTTTTATCCAGTTTTAGACATATCCATATGTTATTCTTGTAAATTCTAAAGTTGATTTACATATTTATATCTAAAATTTAGTTTCTTTGGCACATGCATCAAGTTAGAAGAAATGATATTGTTCTAGGCTCTATTCAAATAATCCACTATTCAATTGGTAACTCTATTCTTAGGCCCACTATTCAAGTGGAACCACTAAATATATGACTAATACGGTAATGTTATATTTATTACAATGTTATCTAATCTACAAGAATCACAATGATTTATGTGCTATGTGAATGATCACATGTTTTTCCAATATATTATGTTTCCAATTCTTGTACTCCAATACAATGACATAAAACTCTCTATCATTTATGAGATACTATCTTGTCATGATAAAAAATTTATCATTATGATAAACATCTCAATAACCAAATTAAATTATAACTAGTTCAAATTCATATTATCGTACATTAATTAAACTTATTTTTTTTTATTTATAGATCAAATAACATGAGCTCTATAAAATATGTATTTTACATTTTAACTATCTAGCCAAAAGATACTTTAGAACCATGCTTAGAAGTTGTAAGGTTGTCAAACATTATATTTATGAACAGGAAAAATCAAACTAGCTCATAAATCTATTAAATATTCATTTCACACTCCCTTTTCACATTAAATTTTTTTCAATCTTGTTCCTATTTGTTATGTATCTATATGTTTGGTAAAGTACCATTCACACAATATTTAATTGTACTAAATATATTATTCATGATTTCAACTTGTGGGATCCATAAAGGAATGCATGATTTAAATATTAAATTGACTAATTGCATTTCTAAGAATGTCCAAATTGGAAGTCAACCTCACTGCTTTGTTTAAATTTATAGCATTTGGTTTGTTCCAACTTTCAACTTTGAACTATATGCTAGGATTTATGACCTAATGAGTTGTATAAAAAAAAATGATGCCAAATATTTTCAATTTTGTAATAAATTTTTTCTTGCTCAACTCTTAAATTTAAGATCTATAAAGAAGATAGATTATTATTAAGTGTGTTAATTTTTTTTTTTTATCATAAATTCTAATTATTATTCTAATAATTTTTTATTTGTTGTATTTGAAAATAGAAAAAGTAATTTCAAAGTATGAAAATAATGTAGAAGGAATATAAAATTCAATTCAATTTAAAAATATGGTTGTCTATTGTTTTGTAGATGAAACTTTTAAATCAACACATAAAATACAACTTTTAGGACATTATTAAGGATCTTAGATTCTTCATTCACATTGGACCATAGAGTATCAAAAGAGTTGCAAATTAAAATAATATTGTATTTTAGAAAGAAATAATCATTTTCATGCATCATCCATTTTGGTATCTAATTTTTTTTCATACAAATTGTGAATAATGATATGTTGTTTGACTTAAGTACAAGGAAATTTCAAATTCCACTATTTTCATGGCAATTCTTAAAAAGAATTTATTAACATCACTTTGAATTCAACTTAGGTATTAGAATAGACACACGTAACTATTAAAGACAAAATTGTATATAAAAAGATAAAAATCATACTTGAGAGCTTGCTCAATTATTATAAAGAAGTCAATAATACATATGTTTCAAAGGAAACATCTTACATTTGAATTTTACAATAAAGCAGAATCTAAGAGTGTACTTTTAATGAGATTAAATCACATCAACACTCTACCACCATAAATCAATATTTATGTATTACACTAATAACAACACTTTTTATATGAATAGAAAAAGGTTAGTGTTTTACTTAGATTTGATATATATATATATATATATATATATATATATATATATATATATAGGAATAAAGAAAACAAATTCTCTTTAAATAGTAATGAAAAAGATGTAAGATATTGAAAATAATTCATTACATTAAAAACAAAAATAGTTAATGGCCACTCACAGAAACGATTTTGAAGTGACTTTAACATAAATAAAATTCATTAACATTTTGACTAAGAATGCAGTAACTACAAGTTAATTAAATAGCATAAAAATAAATTAGAAAGAAAAGAGTAGTACATCCATACACCCTTCCTTAAAGCCAACCTAAAATAAAGTCCTTGCAATGTCATATTCTATACCAAATTGTCTCCCATTAGTATGCTTGTAGCATTATTTGTCCCATATATTTCTACTCTCTACATAGAATTCAACAAATTAACAGTGTCGCTCTTATGCATGCATGCAATTAGGTGTTATTTTATCCCTCATATCTATAGACTCTAGCATCGATGTACACTCTTCCTTCCCTACAAAAATAACCTTTCTGAGTAGCACAGTGTCTATCCTCTGCACATAAACATAGACCTTCCAAAGCACACCCATCCTTGTCTATAACTACCCCTTCCTTTCCTATTTTCAATAGTCCATCAGTCCACTCATTGGACAACAATCCCTCAGGATCATACTTTTTCATAGCTTTCAAAAACTCCTCCCCTTTCCTATACTTGTTCAATACTCCCTGAAATGCAATGTTGCGATTCTTACCCCAGTGGGGAGTGCCTCCATACTTAAACAACCCCATCTACTCAATCTCCTCAAGCATGTCTTCATTGAGTCTTGGAAGCATGGGGTCCTTAGATCGATAATATGTGAAATCCAAGTCCACCGAATCCTCATTTGCTCCCAAATAAGCACTAGAGGCCTTAACAAAACGCATGAGAATTCCATTGTAGAGCTCTACCCCACTAAATATGAATATGGATGTTCAGTAAAGAAATATTTGATTATATAATGTGTGCAAGTAGATTGTAGAAATTTACCTATTGAACGGGCGATGGCCAAGCCTAGTGTTGAGGTTTGGCGAAAGCCAATAAAATCGTTGATTCCATCTCCAGATTGGTTTAGAGGAACTCTTTCGTCTATTCTATAAACAACCTTACGTTGCCCGGGATACCATGTCACATCTCCAAATTCATGTGTTCTTCCAAACTCCGCTATGCTCTCCTCTAAATCGTGCTCATCCTTTTTCATGTTTGTGATAGACCTCTTGAACATTGGCTGCAACTGCAGTGTTACCTACACTTGTGAAATCTACTAAAAGTTATATGTTGTCTTAGGGATGTCAAAAAAAATGAACCTCTGCTAAGAACAAATAAAATTCCTTTTTCTCTAATTAAGAAATATGAAGAAAACCACTATATAGTAAAACGTCAAGGTAAAATAATAAGTACTCACAGTTCCCTTCTGTATATTATTAACCTTCTATTTTATATTAAAGATATACAAATATCACATAACACAGTAAGAACATTTCATATAAAAATAAAATAAAATTAACAATTGATTCTCTGTATCGTTTAGATAAACGTGTTCATAATAGATATTTGACAGCAGATATCTGATGCATATTGAGAGTGATTTGACTTATAATATATTCTTGGCTCAAAGTCAAACAATTAATCTTTAACGACCTAATCAGCTACCTAATCATTAAAGTTTAAATATATTATTTGATTCACCCAATTTATACGGCTTCAAGTATACCTGAGAGATGACTCCGAGAAGACCGAGAGAGACCTTGGCAGCATCCAGATCGGCGTGAGAGGAATTGAGGGTCACAACATCCGCATTCCCCCCTGTGAGGGGAACCACCAATCTCATGCCCACAACATAGTCGTGAACAGCACTTCCCATCCCAAAGAGGGAGCTGCCATGAGCACCTGTAGAGAGGAGCCCTCCGATGGTGAGTCCCTTCCAGTAAGGCGTCGGTTATCTCCCCCAGTGCCGCTCCGCTCTCCACGCTGATTCTCATCAACTCCTCGTCCACGCCAACCACGCGTTTCAGCTCCTGGGTGCCTATGAGTGCGACCACCGCGTGACCACCCGCATCTTCTGCTTGTTCCGGCTGCCCGTCGCCACCGCCTCCACCAGCTCCTCCTCCGACGAAGGAAAAACGGCCGCTGCAGCTCTGCACGTAGATCGATCGGGAAATATTCCGTACGCGTTGCTCACTGTGCAACCGTCCGTGTCGCATTTGACTGGCGGAGCAGGCGGGCTGCACCATACGCCATTGCTGTTGATTAACAGGAGGAAATACATGGGTCCAATAATTATGTGCCTCATTTTCTTCGGATGTCAACGAAATTGGATCTGAGTGAGAAGTTGCGCATGAAAAACAATGCTAAATTTATTAAGTGTGGAGATACAAAGAATATATTGCTTGGGTTTTATATTGAGGTGAAGGGTTCAAGTTTCGAGTTGAAGTGGTGGACAGATGATGATTGAGTGGAGTCTGAAAACAGAAAATGCACGCCATAGTGGGAGAAGCACTATCAGCACCGCCCTTTGTTTTCAAGTACGTGGCGCGTGGCTGCCTGCCTTCACGTTTTCTTCTTTTTTAGTCTTTTAATGTCTACCACACATCGAGAACAGCAATGCGGTGCTTTTTTTCTTTAAAAGTTTCCAATTTCTTGACACAAAATACTCAAGTCCGAGTACATTTAATTTATAATTAACAACCAAATTCAAGTGTAGGTCAAACACATGAGATTACTAAAACTTGGTGGCATGCTTATGACCGTAGATATTGCAAATTCGGCATGAAGCAACTAATAGGGAAAAAACTTCCCTATGTGCCATTTAGGGATGATCGCAACACGAGCAATGGAGCAAGGTGAATTAGGACGCGATTATAAGTAGAAGCTATGGTTTGGAAAATGGTTGGGAGTTATGCGTGAGTGTGAAATAATAATCATTAAACACGTGTCAATCTCTGATTTTAGGCTTGCAAGAAGAACCGATATTGAGATGGGTCAAGGAGAGAGTGTGGTGAAGTTGAGGTTGGTCGATTCTTTGCACTTTCTAGGATTGAAAGGAAAAATGGAGGTGGGTTGAATTAAATGCGTGGGTATCCAATGAGGGATAGGATGGAGACATAGAGGAGTCTATGTTAGAATATTTAATAATTTCTTCCACTTAGCATGAGGAGAATTATAGTTTTGCATGATGATAAAAATAGGATTTCTAAAAATAGAATTTGCATGTTAATACTTAGAGTTTTTAATTTGCATGGAGTTGCATCATACGTTTCAAACAATATTTTGAATTGAAATCTATATAATGAGGCAATTGTAATTCATTCATTTTCTATGATCTTTGATCAGTTGATCAAATCACAATCATGAGTTTTATCTCATAAGGTGTTTTAGTTGAATGTTGTAATATTCCTAACATTTGTAATGTTTGAGATCGAATAAAAGAAGTTTGTATGTGTTGAAAAACAATCTTCGTTTTCTACAACAATTTATTTGTTTTGTAATTTTTTTCAATCTATAGAGGTTGGACTAGGGGTTCTACTATGTAATTTTGAGGACAAAAAAGGAAGCGCTTCCCAAACAAGAGGGATACATATTTTATATTGTGAACACGCCCAATGGAGTTTGCTAGCTAGAGACATAAAAAAATTCAAGTATGTCTTCTCTCACATTCTTCTTTGTGGCCTATGGCTCTTGCGTGAGAAGAGATATCTAGTTAGATCTTTAGATCTGGGAAAAAATAATTAGCCAATTCTAGGCGGAAGGAAAATAGTCTTGGGGAGAGAATATCGATGAACACTATAGTAAATTTGATGACTAACGACAAAAGTGAGAGACCAACACGCAAGAAGATTGTGTTTGGTATTCTAGTTATAAATATGATGGAAAATTTTGTGGAAGGAGGGCATCACGTGAAATTCCTTGCATTTACATCTTTCTAGGAAGGCCAAGTATGAAATTTTCTTTGAAAGCTTGATTTTACTTAGCTTATCTATCTATCAAGGGCATAAATTGAAAATATTAAATTTTCAAGGTTTATATTATTGAATTCTTTGAAATCTTTAGGATTTAATTGTTTAAACATATTTTTACTAATTCCAAACATCAATCATTTCAAGAAGGGGTGGGAGTTTTTTCTTGGTTGGGTTTTCTCATAACTTAATTTTGAGGTTTTGAATCCTCCATCTGTCTAACCGGTAACTTCCTAATATAGATTCACCAACCAATAGATGGTGGGTGCAGGTTTGATGTTGCATCAAAATGCATCAATTCCCAAGCATCTACAAAAAGGGTGGAGGGTGAACCCCACCGACCTATTCACAAACCCGCCAACCAGGGCTTCGCCCACCACCCTATATTTCTTATGGGCAGTGGTTTTGAGCCCCATTGAATAGTAGGGTTAGTCATAAGTCGAGGAGAGGATCTTGATCCTGACCCATCTAGCTCGAACTGAAGCCTTAGAATTTGAGGAAATCAATTCAATGGCTTGGCTATTCTTCCATCTGCACCGACCACATTGCTTCGCCCACCACCCTCAAGGAAAATAGGGGTGGTTAGGATTCCTTGGTCGATGGGGTTGGTTCATTTGGTGGGGTCAGTTGTTATGGGTGGGAAGAGATAGTATAGGAAGGAAGGCATGGCAATGGCTCAAGAGGCTAGGGTGGGGAGGGCCCTCTTTCTCCATATAGTTGTAGGGTAGATCTGAAATCCCACCTACAACTATATAGAGGGGTTGGGAGCATGTTACATATAGAATCTAGTGTACCATCAACTATTCCATCAAAGTTTCAAATCATACTCTATGATCTATCATTCGAATGAAGTGAGTTAGAGAAAAGAATGAATGAATAAATAGTAGACCAAACTAATTAAATAGTGGAGGGGAGTAAGATGACATAAGGGACAAGACACAACTAGAGGATTAGAAGAGAAGAGTCATCTTTAAACCAAAAATCATGAAAAAAATACAAAAAGGATATAGCCCAAAACAATTAAAGATGAAAGAGGCAAAGACAAAAAATGTATTTAAAAAGTTAAAAACTAGAAAATTCCACACAAATACATATATACATAAAAGAATGAGCGTGCTTATATGTACATTCATGTATAAATGTTTGTGTGCATATATATGTATATACATGCATACATATATACATTTTTGTTGCATATATATTTTTTCTCTTGACATATGTGTATGCGTTCTTAGATCAACTTACATAGATCTTTCTAATAGTAGCTTGTTAACTTGAGTCTATATAATTATATTTGTCTCCAAGATTATACACATATTTTATCCTCACATTGATAGTGTTCACCCCCTTTCTATTCTTTGTTCTCTCTTTCATTTCCCTTGTGAACTTTTAGTTCCACATGTATTTATATATGTGTGTATACATCATTTATATAAATATTTACACACACATATATATGGATGTATATGATATATATATCTATTTATGTGTGTGTGTGTGTTTATATATATGCATTCGCATATACAATTGCATTTTTTTTTTTGATCTTTAAAATATTTTTCTTTTCTTTTCTTCTCTACTTTCATCTTTAACTGTTTTAAGTTTTTTTTTTTTTTTTTCCATTTTCTTTTCATAATTCTAGATTTAAAGATGTTTGTTCTCCTCTAACTCCTCTAACATCTTAGTTGTGTATTTAGTAGGTTTGGTTTGATACTCATTCATTCTCTTATCTAGCTCACTTCATCCTGATGATGGATCATAGAGTATGATCTCTATAATATGAATTATGAAAATTTAATGTCTTTCAAATATATCTTAAATGCATCTAAAGATCGATATATCTAACATATTTTAAATAAATATTTTTAAAATATCTATGCTAGTTACTAATTTCACAAATTTATTAGTTTATAATTTTGTAATGTTATTAATTTAGTAAAGATTAATTTTATTAATTTGACTATTTATTTAATTTTTAGTTCACACCATCTTTGATCAAAGCTATGCAACTTTAGATGCAATCTTTGGTTGTGTTCTTTTGTTTTGAACCAAAAACTTTACTCACTTATATGCTTACATCCTTACATAATTTATCTCGTATCTTTGTTATTATTTATTTGTCCTCACCATTGTAATCAAGATTTTGGGCATCCAGTTGCCTCTACATTTCCTTTTGTTACTTGTCAAAAATTATTACTCATACTTGCACTCTTCCCCTCCATCTTGACTTCACTTTGACTTGTTTGTCCCATATGAAATCACAAGCCTACAAGTGACATGTTTATTTGTAAAAGTTCCCGAGCCTTGAATAGGACAAATTTCACACATTTCAAGAGTCCAAACAAAATTTATAGTCATCATATTTCTTGATCTAGATCAAATAAAAAATCATATATTTGACCCTTGAACTTTCAAATTATAATTTATTAGATGGACCCAAGTTGAACCCTTGTCTACTTGGTGTTACTCCTCGATTGAATGTGAAATATTAAAGTTAAAATTGTTACAGCCTTCGGGAATGTACAAATACTCGAATTGCTATAAAACCATTTCCATACATACACAGTACGCTTGGCTAAATGATCAAACATTTATGCAAG
This sequence comes from Sequoia sempervirens, assembly GCA_007258455.2. Lineage (NCBI taxonomy): Eukaryota > Viridiplantae > Streptophyta > Pinopsida > Cupressales > Cupressaceae > Sequoia > Sequoia sempervirens. The sequence continues at coordinate 49,553,268 of VDFB02047144.1, read as the reverse complement.
TCTTTGATCGAAGCTCCATAAACTGTGTTGCATCCAAATCAAGGGAGTTTCTTTCGACTACAAGTAGAAAAGGATTTGTGAATCATAATTAGTACCTTCTTTGATGGTCTCGTCCAAAATAATCCACACCCGCCTTCACAATCACTGCATGCTTGTCCTTCCCCATCAACACGTTTCCCACTCTAGATTTCCTCTTTATCTGATTCACACAAAACACACGGTATTTACCTCTGCGACGATCCGGTCGCCTCCATAAATGTTGCAGGACCGGTCGAAGTAACTGCCTACCTGCCATGAACATGAACACATCAAGTGTCGTCTTGAGTTGAAAGACCGTTGATTTTATGGCAGGTATTTCCAGCAGCATCTTGCAAAAGGCACATCTCCCTTCACAAGGGTAATGTCTATCCACTCTGAGAACGACGTTACCTTTGGAGTCGGTTAGTTCCGTGGGATAGGGAGCTCAAAACTGGACGCATATCACGAGCATTTTGTGTCCAGACTTTTCAGCCTGGAATTCCATCTCGGCTCTTTCTTTCTCTTTGTGTTAAGAAGCAAAAAATTTTGTGGTACACTGACGTCGGATTGTAGTTTGAGATTACGACGACATTGTTGTCTAACTTTTTAGGTCATCTAGTTTTTTAGGAGATTGCAACGTCGTCGTTGTCTAACCAATTTTAGTTTAATGGTAAAAGCTGCAATTTGAGTAGTATATATATATATAGTTAGAATGTAAAGTTATTAGTGATAGTTTGATTATTGACAAGTGTAATTTTAATTTGGAATTGTCTACGCAGTATACAAAACGGTCATTTGACTGTATTTAATAATTAATTAAAAATAAAGATACAATGTATTCTTTATTTTTAATTAATTAATAAATATGGTCAAATGGTTGTTTTGTATGTTGGGTAGACATTGCCTTTTAATTTTATCACTTTCTTGAATTTTAGGGACTTTTTAAGCTCAAAATTATATTATTGTATTATAGCAATACTTAATTTTTGATTTTTTTTAATCAAATTTTATAAAATTGCATTTTTCATTTAATAAATAGATAATTTTAGATGTTTATTATTAAGACTTTGAAGTATTTTCATTGATCAATTCACCCTTCCCACTTTGAGCATAATTATCCTATACATTAAGGGTACCACTAGGTTTTTGGTGTGAAAACCAAGGGTGCCCACAAAATCTACTGAAATAGTAGCTAGGAGATGACATGAGGAAAATCAAGACTTGAAACCCTAACCATCATATTAATGGATACATGGGTCACCTTCTTCTTTCTCATTGCTAGAGGTACATGTGAATCCATGCCCTTATTATTAAGCAATTTTTTTTTACAGGGTTCATCTAAAATTGAGTAGTTAAAATTTAAAATTAGGTCAATAAAGGTGGCATGTGTTATGTAGGGAGGTGGGTGGGAGTGAACAATACCATTATCAAGGAGTTCAGGATCAAGAGTAAACTGTGCTTCATACTTAAAGTAGATAGGTAAGTTTATCTCCATATCTCTAACTCTATAATGACATATGAAGAAAGTTATTAGGAGTTAGAAACTAGAGATACCAAGGAGTTCATCCCTTTAGGTATGAAAATAAGAATAAATATAAACTTGTGATCCTAATATGGTAACCCAATGTGAGATATTAGTGATCGGGAGTTAAGAGTTCCTCTTATGAGGTACCTAAATAAGAACTTGTCCAAACTCATGATTGATGAGCCCAAAATGTGCTCATAGTTTAGATATTATGATGAACTTTTAATGCCTTTACTTTTGTTATTTGTGGTTGTTTAAAACTCTTTCGAAACCTTTTATGGGGATATCCTGTAGCAAAACATTTTCATATTCCTGCAGCTTATTGTGACTTGACTACATTTATTACCCCGTTGACTCCCTAAATGACTGGTATATCGCATGTAGTTTTTGAATGATGAAATAAATTTAAATATGTGTTTAATGAACGGATATTGTGTATGTGCCATGCGCCTTTTCTTTCACATCTGTTACCTTGTGTTTCGCAGGTTGTTGAAGAAGTATGATCGAGTCAAGCGCAACCGATCTCGGCCTTACAGTAAAGTCTATTTCCTGCATGACTTTGAGGAAGCTCTGGCGAAGACTCTTTGACCAAAACCATTGGGAAAGATTTTTAATAACAGTCAATCTAGAAAGAGTGGAGCACTAGATTCTCTTTGGATTGGGTTGAACGCATAAATTCATTTATGAAGTTTATTCCTTGATTTTGGGATACACTTTACTTCCACGTCTTTCTTTGATAGGGTTAGTTAGTTAGTTGCTCTCTTGATTTTAAATAAAGTACTCTTGCGTGAGGGAAGAAGGAGAGGATAGTTAGAGTAAGATAGAAGCATAGTGATGGAGATATAGCAGATACCATGTAAGAGTCAGTATGATAATGAAAAGCAGAATATGTTTGACAAGAGACAGAGTTTGTTGTTAGTTTCTATATCAACAAAACAATGTATACCATTCTGTTTTCATGAATAAAGTTTGATGAAGTTTTGAGTTCAGCACCTACGCAATCAGTAGATGCTTGCTAAGGGGGCCCACTTAGTAAGTATCTGTAGCTAGTTAGTAGTTGTTCTTTTCTGTTGATCATCAGTTAGCTTTCATCTTTGAAGTTTTCATACAAACTCAGTCTTGTATTGCTCCTGTAGCATAGGGAGTCCATCCCTGTGCCTGTTCCTACAACATAAGGCCAGTTCACAGTTTGTGTTTTAGTCGTAGCTATTATGGTTTATGTTTTAATCAAATCATGGTTGAGTTAAAAGAACTTTGCATTATCTTCCTGTAGTGTAGATAGAATTCCTTTCAAGTATTTATTTCTGTTAAGTTTTGACCGAAACTAGTTCTTAGTGCATATATTGTGTTGTGCCATTTAAAGTATACATCCCCTAGTTTGACAAGTAAATGAACGTCCATAGAGAGATATTAGTCACATGTTGGAATGTCCAATTCTTAGGAAAGGTTTTACTGTGATTTTCATATCCTTTTGTGGGTGCGACCATTTTTGGCACCGTTGTCGGGGATGGCGTCAAGCTAAGGATTTGTCAGAAGTCATTTTTAGTATTAGTTTAGTTTGTTAGTCAAAAAAATTCAATCTTTCAAACCACCATTCATCGTATTGCATGCATAGAAGAAGAAGAGACGCACTGGGAAGGTTCCTCTCTGAAACCTGTTTGTTGAACTACCATTTAACCCAGCTGACAAAGAACCTGAGGAAAATACATTCGCTCTATTATTCCAGCAACCAAACATGGCAAAAAATCCACCTAATCCACCTTCAGCATTTGAGTTTCCCATTGTTCCCCAACGAGATACTGACAATATTAAAAATAATCTCTCTTCATTGCTTCCCAAGTTTTATGGCCTAATTATGGAGGACCCAAAAACTTTTCTGTTTGAGTTTGATGTCCTTTGTCACAGTTATGACTACAACTCAGACGCTCATAAACTGAAGTTATTTCCTTCCACCTTGAAGGAGGGAGCTCTCAGATGGTTCATGAGTCTGGGAAGAGGTGTTGTTGGTAGTTGGGCAGCCATGCAAATGAAATTCCTTGAGAAGTATAAGGAATATTGTAAGAGTGCCAGTAAAGGTGATGACATATTCCAAATTTAGCAGAAGGAGGATGAAAGTCTAGAAGATTATATTTCAAGGTTCTTGTTTTCACTAAAAAAGAACTCAAACCATACTCTCAATGAAGACTCTCAAAAATTACTCTTTCTAAGGGGAATCAGTGATGCCTGTATAGACACCCTGGACCTAATGGGAGGAGGTGATATAACCCAACTACCTTGGGATGATATAAATAAATTATGTCTTAACTACTCTCGAGCAATAGTTAAGAAAGGTTGAGGTCATCATGCTACAGTGGGGAAGTCTTCTTCTGGTGGAGTTTCTCGGATGGAGATAACAAATTTGTTGTCTGACTTCAAGCAGGACATCATTAATAATATTGCTACACAACTAGACACTATGCAAGCTCAGAAGAAACATGAGGAAACTGAAGCAGTTTTGGCCGAGTTTTGTCCATACTGCAAACAAAAGAAGCATGACTGCAGATGTAAGATGGTGGCTAATTTGGAAGCTAAGAAACTACCTACTGACTTCAAGCCAGTAGAAGGTGATGATCAAGTGTTCTTTGTTGCACAAAGGAGACCATGGGCCCAAAGACAAGGTATGCCTCAAGATCCTTTAACTTTTGGTAATCCTTATTCTGGATATAATAACCAATGGCAACCTACATATGGACCACCACCACCCTGGAATCCACCTCAACCAATTTGGCCTAATTATCAGACCCTGCAATGGTAATCTCCTCAAGGAGGTTGGCAGCAGCCACAAGGACAATGGACCCCACCTCTAGGTAATTGGCAACAGAATCCTCAATAGAGAGGTCCTCAGCAATGGCAAAACCAGTCCCCTAGGTTCCTGCAGCTTCCACAGCCACAACCACAGGCCATCATGCCACCTCCTGCAGCAACTACCACAAATCTTGGCCATCCAAAGCAAACACCTATGCCTGCCCAACCCTTGCCAAATCCCAATAATAAGCAACAGCAGCAGCCACAGCAGCCTACGTATCTTGCTGAAGCCAACCAATATCAAGCTTATGCCTTAAACGTTAATGACATCCATTTGAGGTCTGGAACCACTTTACCTACTCCAAAACTGCCTCTAATTATTGAAATACCAGATTCTCCCCTTGAAGAATCTACTGCACCTGCTGATCCTACTGAACATATGGCTATACCTGATATAGTTTCTAAGGAGCCTGTTTTGCAAAGCCAAGACAAACCACCTTTTCCTCAGAGGTTGCAAAGTACTGCATTTAAATCCTTAGAAGAACCCACTTTTTGACATTTTGGATTAGCTCAAAAATGTACAAATTCAAATCCCCTTATTTTAGGCAATTAAAGATGTTCCCATTTTTGGAAAAGCTATTAAAGAGGCCTGTTTGAAGAAGCCTGGATAGAAGAAAAAGGATCCCCAAAAAATTCATGTCTTAGGGAAATTGGTTGATATAATGTTGGAAAATGTAGTCATCCCAAAGTATATTGACCCTAGAAGTCCTGTAGTGCAAATACATATAAATGGCCAAATTGTAAAAAATGTTTTGATTGACTTAGGTGCTGCCATTAATGTCATGACAAAGCATACTATGGACTTCTTGAACATTTCAAACATTAGGTCTACACCTACAGTTCTGCAGCTTGCAGATAGCTCCACAGTTAAACTTGATGGAATGGTGGAAGATGTAATTGTCACTCTTGAATCTTGGGAGTATCTAGCTGATTTCACAATATTATCAGTTAAGGAAACTTTAGGAGGGTATCCAATTATCCTTGGTAAACCATGGTTAGCAAATGTTGATGCTTTTATAGGATGTCGTTCTAGAGATATGACCATTTCTGATGGACAGTCCACAAAAAAATTGGCTTTGTATCTGCCTGCTAGACCTCAACCAGATTTGTCCCAACCTGTTTGGCCGAATGTGAGGGAAGAAACTGAAGAAGCCAATTCGTTGGCTCAATTAATGATGCTTCAAAATGATCCATTCTCACAACTTCAGAATGAGGATGCTTTTCTTTTTCAAATTATGTAGTTTAACTCTGATATGGGTAGTTCATCTGATCCAAATGACAACTATCTACAATGTTTCCCGCAGCAACCAAATTCTGAGAGTTCACTGCCTAAACTTTCAACAATTTTTTATAATTTGCTTCCACAAGAGATACAAACATCACCTGTAGATTCTATGAGTAATCTCACTAAGCAGATAGAATTGTCTCCAGGTCATTGTTTGAATATCAATAGCAAGCTGTTACAGTCTCAACAGGCTGACTTATTAAAAATGCTACAAGATCAGCATAAAGCTTTTGCATGGGAATATGGGGACATGCAAGGAATAGATCCTCGAGTTTGTACTCAAAGGATCTATATCAAAGAAGATTGTTTACCAATTAGGTAGCCTCAAAGAAGAGTAAATCCAGCACTTAGAGAAATAGTTAAAAATGAACTTCAAAAGTTGCTTGATGCTAGTTTTATTTATCCAATCTCTGACAGTCAATGGGTTTCTCCATTAGTTATTGTCCCCAAGAAAGGTGGAAAATGGAGAGTGTGTAGATTATAGAGAGTTGAACAATGCCACTAAGAAAGATCACTTTCCACTACCTTTTGTAGACCAAGTACTAGACTCACTGTTTGGCAAAAGATATTTTTCCTTTTTGGATGGTTACAGTGGGTACAATCAGATAAAAATTGCCCCTGAAGATCAAGATAAGACCACGTTTACCTGTCCATGGGGAACATTTGCTTACTTAGTCTTGCATTTTGGTCTATGCAATGTGCCAGCAACATTTCAGAGAGCAGTAATTAGTATCTTTGTTGATATATCTCATGGCTATATAGAGATTTATATGGATGATTTCACTATCTATGGAGTCACATTTGAAGAAGCACTGGTGAATTTAGAAAAAGTATTAAAAAGGTGCAGAAAGCAAAATTTGTCTCTAAACAGTGAAAAATATTTTCTAATGATGGAAGAAGGTATTGTTCTAGGCCATCATATTTCAAAGAATGGAATTCAGGTCGACCCTGCTAAAATTGAAGTTATTCTGAATTTACAAACTCCTGCAAAACGAAAGGATGTCAGAAGTTTCTTTGGCCATGCAGGGTATTATAGAAGGTTTATAAAAGATTTTAGTAAAATTTCCAGCCCACTTTATGCATTATTAACTAAGGATTCTCAATTCGAGTGGACAGAGGCCTATGAAAAATCCTTCCTACAACTAAAGGACTTGCTTACTAAAGCCCCTGTTCTTCAAGGTCCAAAATGGAATTTTCCTTTTCATATACATGTTGATGCCTTTGATTTTGGTATAGGAGCAGTCTTAAGTCAAAAAAAAAATTCAATTGAGCATGTTATCTACTTTATCAGCAAGAACCTTCAAGGTCCTGAGCTCAACTATACTATTACAGAAAAAGAATTGCTCGCAATAGTGTATGCTTTGAATAAATTTAGGCATTATGTCACAGGTTATCAGATATTCGTCCATACTGACCATGCAACAATCAAGTATCTGATGAAAAAACCTGCCATTTCTAGTAGATTAGCAAGATGGCTCCTATTGTTACAAGAATTTGACATTACAATCATTGATAAACCAGGAAGAGCTAATGTTGTAGCTAAGTTTTTATCAAGACTTCAATTAGCTACACCTGTTGAACACGAGGTCATTGATTATAGATTCCTAGATGAACACTTGTTTTCTATTGTTGCACATACACCATGGTATGCAGACATTGTCAATTATCTAGCAGCAAGTAGAATACCAGCCCACTTTTCTCCAAAAGAAAAGAAATTGTTAATAGAGAAAAGTTTTAACTTTTCATGGATTGCAAATTGTCTATTTTCTACTGGACCTGATCAAGTAATGTGAAGATGTGTAAGAGAAGATGAGACTTATGATATCTTGCATACTTGCCATGATGAACCATGTGGGTAACATTTTGCAGCAAAGAGAACATCAATGAAGATTCTTACAACAGGGTACTACTGGCCAACATTACACAAGGATGTTGTGGCCTATACAAGGAAATGTGACTAATGTCAGCATATGGGAAGACCAACCAAGTCAGATGAAATGCCACTATACCCACAGGTAATAGTCACCCCTTTTGATAAATGGAGAATAGATTTTGTGGGACCAATTGATCCACCATCAAATAGCAAGTCATACATTCTAGTTTGCATGGACTATGTAACAAAGTGGGTTGAGGTAAAATGTATGACTCATGCTCGAGATAACAAGGTTGCTGAATTTCTATATAAATAAATTTTCATTAGATTTGGAGTTCCTAGAGAGCTCTTAACTGATCAGGGAGCTCAGTTCACATCGAATCTAATCACTACACTAATGAATGACTATAAAGTCAAACATAGGAAGTCCAGCCCCTATCACCCTCAAGCCAATGGTCAAGCGGAGGTAACAAAGAGGGAAATTGAGGTGATCCTAACAAAGACAATGCAGCTCCATAAAAAATATTGGAGCAATAGACTTCCTGAAGCAGTTTGGGCCTACAAAACTACATGGAAGATAACAACTGGGTTTACACCTTTTGAGCTACTTTATGGGAAAACAACCATGTTGCCCATAGAATTTGAGCACAAAACTTTGAGGACAGTTCTTGAACTCAATATGGAAATATCTGAAACACAGAAGGAACGTCTCCTGCAGCTAAATGCTTTGGATGAATGAGAAAGCGCCTGAGATACCGAAGCAGTCCAACAACAAAGGAAGAAATGGCATGATCAACACATAAAAACCAAGAAATTTTCCGCTTGTGATTGGGCTCTGTATATGATTCCGTGATATCAAGAAAACCAAGGTAAGCTCACAACACGTTGGCTTGGTCTCTATGAAGTTGAGAATGTGTTCGACAACGGAGCTGTACAACTGGTGACAATTGATCCAGTCCGTTTCAAATTGCTAGTTAATGGTCACCGACTCCGGTTGTACCATAAACCAATCTCAAAGGAAGAATTCATGCAACAGTTTGTTCAGGTTCCTCCCGCTACTCTTCCTGCAGCTGAAGGCTTTAGCCTTTCTCCTGTAGCTTCACCGTAATTTTGAAAAGCATGCTCATAATAAAGAATTTTTTTTTATAAAGGAAACCCCTTTTTCTCCATTCTCATTTATCACCCCATCTCACTTCTTTATCTTCCATCCATCCATCCCATCCATCCATTCCATCTATTCATTTCGTCCACCCACGTCACCCATCCACTTTATCCATCTGCATCACCCTTAATTATGATATCATTCCCAACTGTCAACTCATGCAGACGTCGTCATCTTTCTTCACACGTACATATAATTATCAAAGGTACGCCATATCTTTTGTTATCACATATTTGATTTATTTTATTCTATTCATTTACTGCTATCATAGTACCAGTCATTATTACCCAATCTTCGCCTATTCTTTAGTACATGTGAGGACACATGTCATACTCTACGTAGGGGGCAAGGTAATCCACCTTTTAAAAACATGTCTTTTCGCCTTTGCCATAACTGCGCAAATAACCTTTCTTTATTATTTTTCTGGTACTTTCCAAATATGACCGCATGTCCTTTTTATTGCATGTTTTTCTTGTAAACTACAATTAAAACTGCTTGTTCAAAAAGTTCATTTTTGGAAAAGAAAGAAATGTGATGGCACAACAGAAGAAAAACCAGAACAGAAAGGGAAACAGACAATTTGAATTTTCAGCAAGGAATTGAGTTTAGCTAGGGGAAAATTGTGAACATGGGTGGTCAGCTGGTGTGACATGAGCCTGTAGATCATGAATTATTATTGCGAAATTCTCAAATAATCCACGCATTCAGCCTCTGTGGATGGTTAAACTACTTCTTGAGTTTAAATGGTTTTAATGAGGAGGCTACTGGAGAATTTTTGAGAACCCTTTCTAAAGGGAAGCTACTATGTGGGGTATAATGGTTGTTGCAACTGAAGACAGAATTGCTGAAGTAAACGGGCTTTCAACTATTGGAGAAAATTTTTCTTCAGATGCTGCCGCTGCAAGGGCTGAGTTTTCAATGCCCACTGATGGACCTTTGGAAGTCTCCAAGCAGGGATGCAAGTGGGTATCGTTGCCTTATCCTTATTCAAAATACGCCACTTACATAATCAGGTATTTAACCTGTGAAGGTCATTTCTCCTTCCTACATTCTTATCATTTCAAATTATTAAGTCATATGAGGCATGGGTTAGTTATTAATGTTCTGAATTTCTTGTTAAAATTTCTAGAACAAAATGCCCATGGAACCCAACAAGGGAAAGATAATTCTATTGCTCATCATGGCCTTATCAAATTACTGATTGAACGCTCTTTGAGAGATGTCTCACCTCTTTCCTGGCAACAATTCGTTGCCCAAAAGAGCTTGCAAATTTCACAACCCCTAGGGTACTTACCCCACGACCTCAGGAAAAGAAGAAAGAAATTATGTCTACCAGTAGAACAGGGCAAGGGTCATCTACTCCTGTAGCACCTGGTCTTGTAGCTCCCCCACTAGAATCTTCTGATCGGGTACAAACTACGTCTGCCACTAGGAGAGAGAAGGGAAAAACAAAGGCAGGTGAGTCGTCTAGGGCAGAACAAACCCTAGAGTATGACCCTTATTCTCAGAAAAGGCAATGCTCTTCTCCTGCAACACCTTACCCTGCAGCCGTCTCTCCTACAGTAACACCTGTTGCTAACACCAGTTCACCATCATCCTTTGGCAGGGTAGAACCCTCTAAGCAGACCAGAAAGAGGAAGGCTACCAGAACACCTCCTGCAGCCGCACTAGTGTCAAGAAGAGTTTCCACAAGGAAACAATGTAAGACCTCCCCTGCTTCACCTCAACGAGAGGTTATTTTAATTTCAGAAAGGTTTGTAGGGTCTGAATTTGATGTTTTTTAGAATGTGTCCAAAAATGCTGCATAGAGTTCATTCGTTCCTGAAGAGGAACAAGTTGAGACAAAGGAAATGGAGCAAGGGTTACCAAGTCTTGATGACTTGGCTATTGCTGCTATGCAGTTCTCAGATGAAGTATAGTCCTCTCCACTGCAGCAACAAGAATTCATCTTACAGCAAGAGCAGGAACAGACTAAACAATTGAATGTGCCTAGTGAAGCTATATTTCACCCTACAACTTGTAAAGCCATTGTTGTTTATAAGAAGACATTTTTGATTGAGTTTCTAGAATATGTTAAAGCTAACTGGGAAACAGTTACATTGCAAACCCTAACTTTTCGGCACCTAGCCCAGACTGACATGCAACAAAGTCTATGGGAGGTAGAAAGAAAGAAACTAAAAAAGGAAATTGAAAGTCAGAAATAGGAAATTTCTGAGTTAAAAGCAAAAATGGATGAAATGTTAAAAGTGGTCAGATTATGGAATGTAGACCACCACCTGAGTTTATGCCTTAAGGAACAGTTCTTATGGTTCCAACTAATGAGAATTTCTAGAAATCAAGATCATATACTTCACACTGCTAAAGAATTTTATGATGCATACCAGGCAGCCACTAATTGGTTAAGAAATTCTTTGTGTGAATTTTATTTACTTGGCTTCTTAATTCCATTTGAAATAGAATGGAACCCTCTTCTGTATATTGGTGATATCCATTTGAGATCATTTATGTCATGGGCAGAAAATGAAGCAAATTATGGCAGGCAATGGGAGACATATGAGGAAGCTAAAAGGAATGAGCATGTTCCATTATGCTCTCAAAGTTCAAACCCCCATGCAATGCTGAAAACCTGGTTTACTCAAACATATGGCATTAATAATACTATAGCTAGAGAGAAAATATTTGATCTCAGGAAATAGGTATATGATGAATTTCAGGCACAGTCATATTCATTTTGGAGACTGTCATACACTAGAAGTGAGAAAAGGTGGGAAAGATTAACTGTTGGGCTAAGAAGGTCCGAACCTCACAGTCCCCTAAATTTCACAGCAGCTCTTAAATGATCAAGCAAATATATACAGTTGGGACTTCAAAATAGATTTGAACTATGGTTGCCATTGACATTTAGACCTCGTGTGCTAATGTGGCCCCTTTATCCTCACCAGGCTACAAATCTTAATGATGATTTAGAAGACCGTAGGTATGAAAGGTGCTAGGCTTTAAGAGGATTTTATTACAAATTTGGAACTCCATTTCAGAGTCATGCAGCAACCACTGATTTCAGAGAAACCACCAGGAAAGTTAATGTTGGAGGACCAGCATTAGGCTAAGTAGGGGGTAGTGATGAGCCCAAAATGTGCTCATAGTTTGGATATTATGATAAAATTTTAATGCCTTTACTTTTGTTATTCGTGGTTGTTTAAAACTCTTTTGAAACCTTTTATGAGGATATCCTATAGCAAAACATTTTCATATTCCTGCAGCTTATTGTGTTTACTTGACTACATTTATTACCTCGTTGACTCCCTAAATGACTGGTATATCGTATGTAGTTTTTGAATGATGAAATAAATTTAAATATGTGATTAATGAACGGATATTGGGTATGTGCCATGCACCTTTTCTTTCGCATATGTTACCTTGTGTTTCACAGGTTGTTGAAGAAGTATGATCGAGTCAAGCGTAGCCAATCTCGACCTTGCAGTAAAGTTTCTTTCCTGTGCAACTTCGAGGAAGCTAGATGGTGAAGACTCTTTGACCGAAACTGTTGGGAAAGATTTTTAATAACAGTCAATCTGGAAAGAGTGGAACACTAGATTCTCTCCGGATTGGGTTGAACGCATAAATTCATTTATGAAGTTTGTTCCTTGATTCTGGGATAAACTTTACTTCCACGTCTTTCTTTGATAGGGTTAGTTAGTTAGTTGCTCTCTTGATTTTAAATAAAGTACTCCTCCTTCGTGAGGGAAGAAGGAGAGGATAGTTAGAGTAAGAAGCATAGTGATAGAGATATAGCAGATACCATGTAAGAGTCAGTATGATAATGAAAAGCAGAATCTGTTTGACAAGAGACAGAGTTTGTTATTAGTTTCTATATCAACAAAACAATGTATACCATTCTGTTTTCATGAATAAAGTTTGACGAAGTTCTGAGTTCAGCACCTGCGTAATCAGTAGATGCTTGCTAAGGGGGCCCACTTAGTAAGTATTTGTAGCTAGTTAGTAGTTGTTATTTTCTGTTGATCATCAGTTAGCTTTCATCTTTGAAGTTTTCATACAAACTCAGTCTTGTATTGCTCCTACAGCATAGGGAGTCCATCCCTGTGCCTGTTCTTGCAGCATAAGACCAGTTCACAGTTTGTGTTTCAGTCATAGCTATTATGGTTTATGTTTTAATCAAATTATGGTTGAGTTAAAAGAACTTTGCATTATCTTACTGTAGTGTAGATAGAATTCCTTTCAAGTATTTATTTTTGTTAAGTTTTGACCAGAACTAGTTCTTAGTGCATATATTGTGCTACGCCATTTAAAGTATACGTCCCCTGGTTTGAAGAGTAAATGAACCTCCATAGAGAGATATTAGTCACATGTTGGAATGTCTAATTCCCAGGAAAGGTTTTACTGTGATTTTCATATCCTTTTGTTTGCACGACCAATGATATTGATAAAATAGTATAGGAAAAAGTATCAAGGATTGGATTTTGAGGATATTACATACCATGTGTCAGATTAGAAAAATTCCCACATCTTTGACTCTGAAAAAGTTTACATAGGAAAATATCAAAATTTGAGAACGAAGGATACTGGTCAAGGAAAAATTACTCAAGTAAAGGGATGAATGAAACCTTAGCATTCAAGGTAACTTAGTGCAAAGGGCTAGGGAGTCAAGGTTTGGAGGAAAATAATACAAGATAATTTTGAAACATTAACAAAGGAAAAGGAACATGGTGGAGAAGGGATGAAAGGGATGACAAGAAGGAGAACCCTAAAATCCTAACATGTAAAAGCATATGGAGGGAGTGGATGAAAGGTATACATAAATGGAGAATTTTTATATCTCAGAAGGGAAAAAGGAACAAGGAAGAGATGGAAGGAAATACATACTAGAAAGAAAAACTCTAAAATTTTGACAAAATCATAGTTCTTAGATATTTGAACACCTAAACCCCCATACCTAGGATTTTTGTAACTTCCAACAAGTAAACTACACATAAGAGATAACATCAAAAAACCCTTAAACAAACCTTGAGAAAAGGGAGAACCAAAAAGATATGTATCAGACCAATTATCAATATTGGTTAAACTAGGCCAACATGCACATAGGAGTTGAGACTAAAAAAATTTAGAAATATAAGTTTGAGTCCTAATAGGCTATGGTTGTCAATGTGTACGGCTTGCAAGAACAAAAAGATTCTTGATATCTCTAGGAGTAGAAAAAATTAGAAGGCCAAAAGGAAATGGGATATCAACACTTCATTATAAAAAATAGGGATCATGGTTACACAAGAATAATAATAATTAAAATACATAACAAAAAACAAACACACTATGTACAAGGTAGGACAACAACCTATAGCTAATGATATGGAGGTGTAAAAATTTGAAGGATATGGGTGCAAGTTAAACTTATTAAAATTATTGTAAGTTAGATCCTACATGAATATACATGGCACAAGGGCATAGATAAACTATTGCAATCACTGGTATCTATTAAAGAGAAGCCTATTGAAGGAGTTGATCTCCCTCAACCAAGATTTTTCCAACCACCTAAATATAACAAATGACTACCCTTTCTTGCATGCATCAACCTATGAACACTTCTTAGGAAGTGAAGAGCTACCTCACTAACAACCTTAAAAATATAAGACAACCAAAAAAAATAGGTGTTGGACCTATTCCATTATACATCATTCATGTCCACAAAAATAATGGGAAAACTATAAAAAATAGGTCAACAAAATAAGAATTGAAAATCATGAAAGGAAGTGGGCGGGGGCCCTAGCTCGGTTGGCTAAGTAATTCCGTTGCGGCTCTACTGGTCACGAGTTCTAGTCTCCCCCGTCTCATGGTACCGGAGGGCGTGTCACGCCAGCACCGTGAGTCACGTTAAAAATTTTACCAGGCGCACTGCAGTTTATAGGGGGTCGTGCTACCCGATTCCTCCAGTCTAAAAAAAAAAAATCATGAAAGGATGTAAACTTCCCTCACTTGAGTACATTATCGTCATACCTACCGACCTCATCATATGAATCGAGGAAAAAATAAAAAAACCTCCATGTCACGTGGAATAGTTGAACCACTCTTCCAAGTTGCAACCAACCTGCAACAAACTCTATTGCTGAAGAATGTGCACCAAAACTATTTCTTCCTCTTCTTCCATCACCTCTTCAGAACACTAGCCAATTTCCTCCAACAACACTGCATTCTCTTCCTTCTTCCCCTCATGGAATCATGTCCACCATGAACCATCCTCCTCTACCAAACCATTCCTCTTGTTTTCTGAACATTTGTGAAATCCAACCCACTACAGACCGACCATCTCCACCAAAATTTTTCAATATCCTCCACAACTTCTATATGCAAACACTTATATCCATACACCAATTTAAAATCACATGATCTCTCTTTCTATCAACTAATTCCCTATTCACCTCAAAAATATGAAATTTCAACTCATCCTCCTCATCACTAAATTCAAGAAAATTAAATTTTACCTCTTTCTCTTTCGTTGTTGCAATTTTTATCTCCTCATCATTTGTTGTTGTAGACACGTGAAATTGACATCATGCATTTGATTAGGTCATATTCATCCATTCATCAAATAAATCAAGTTTATTTATCAATCTCCTAAAGTCATCAATTTAAATGAAATAAATCAACTTGATCCTAACATCACCCTCCTTGATTAAATAAATCAAACCTTTATTTAATTAAGTCTAAAATCACCTTCCACCCCTTTTGATTTAAATAAATCAAAATATTTAAGTCAAAAGGGTCAAAGCCCCTAATCATCAATTAATATAATCTAATCCTAATTAATCTAACCTAACCACCCATCACATCCTCTAGCTTTTCCCACTTGCACAAATAAATCAATTTATTGATTTATTAAATCATCATTTTCCATCAACATGGCATCTTTGAGGAATATTCCCTCAAATTTTAATTCAAAAACAAGTGGACATGTACACCCAACAAAGCATTTATGAGCTCTTACATGGCTCTTACATGTCTCTTGCACAAGTCAAACTCAGCATTTAATTCACAATTTCAAATTTGAATCTCCCCCTCTTTGGCACATTGGCCAAAACTTGCAAATTCCTCAACCTATCATAGTGTGACAAGTGGCTTCATCTCATTGGTCAAATCATTATCCCACATTGCTCTATTTTGAGCTCTCTTAGCATTTGAAAATATATAAATGGAAGGCTTATCCTTCATCAATCTATCCACAAATCTTATGCAATGTCACTCTCTTTAAATTGAGAGTTGATTTTGTCCACTCCATCTCCAAGGTATTTTATCATAAAGCTTATCAAGGATTGGGAAAGGGCTTCTTTCTATAGAAGCACCAATCCACTATGAAATATAATTTACTCCATGTTTTATTGTATGCTTTCAATTTGTTTATCTAATCATTTGTTTCTTTGATTGCATTATTAGGCATGTTGAGTTTCATAGGGATGTTGATTGTTAGCTTTTTTTTTAAATACTAATCATGCTTTGTGTGTGTTAGGATTTTAACCATTTGCATATTTTCACATCCACATAATGGTGCTAGAAGGAGGGCTTTCATCCATTTCATGTTATTATTCTTGCTTTGATTTCTAACGAATATATAATCTTTGTTTTTGTTTAAATATTGATTGATGCAACAAACAGGGACTATATCCAACACCACTATAGAGGGATAGAATGTGCACAAACAAGGATTCAAATGTTAGATATTCCCATACATTCATGCACATGAATGTCTACAATTTGTATAAAAATCCAGCATAACATGTAAAATAAAAATTTAGCATTCATCTTTGAGGTGAGCATGAGATTTAAAAGGTGTGGTGCAAGTTATATCTACAATTTGACTATCCTTTACATTTTCATCTGTTCTATTCATTTGATCTCAACAAATGTAGTTATAATTCTATTAATGTTTATTTGATTTATTTGTCAGTCACTATAACCAATCAATAGTAGTCACCTCAGTACATTTTTTGGTCTTATCAATACAACCTTGAATACCAAATTTTCCCTTTGTGCGCTAGAATTTCAATGAATGTGACCTGGAAAAGTAGTTGTTGATGAAATAAAATCAAGTGCGTAGAGGTTGAAGCTGGGAATGCCTTGGTCTGAAGGGAGGCATGCCCCTCTTAGCATGTTTTCTTGATTGTAGCATTGCATGCCTTGCAATATGAGCACCATAAAAAATCATTAGTTTTCCATTGCTACTCAAACGTTGGAAGCCAACAAAGAAACATCCACATTATGGTGACTGATGCGGTCCTATAGAAGGAAAACTACCTTATCTCCATCATGAGGTATATTTTTGTGGTTGACAACATGTGATTTATAGCTTATCTCCATTTTTTTTTTCCTTGCTCCATTAGTAAGCTTGTGCAATGGTCGATGACCGAGGACATTCGGCGAAAGCGTGCATTAGCATTGTGTTAGCAAATCTTAGGGACCTTTTTTTCTATATTATATGCTAACTCTTTGCAGATCGAAGGTAAACAAGTCATTAAAGAAAATTTATCTTAAATGGTAGTGGGTATAGCAAATAAGAGAGATTAAATATTTCTTAGAAGGTTATTGAAGGAAATCGATCTTATTTTTAAGAGAGATTGGTATAGCAGATATTTCTAGCCTAGAGCCTTTTTCGCAAGCCATTTTGTGCACATCCTTCTTGCATCTTGCAATGAATGTATTCCATGAGATCGCATATCCTTGAACGATTCTCATTAGAGCTTTACATAAATCTGTGTAATCTTTTGCATTTCCTACAACTCTATTAATAGCTCTCTGACAAAGTTGACTCTTGGAATAAAGTATTAAATATCAGTGAGAAAATCATTTAATGTTTACTGTCAACATTTCCATTCGAGTTCGTTGTAAATATTTTTTTTGCAGGCATTAAAGTTGTGTAGAGGGCCACATGACTTTCACACAACCATCCTCGTAATCCCATCCATTGTCACACTCTAATGGATTTTTCATTCTGCACATTTTTTCCAGAAACATGACCCCAAGAATATTGAAATTTTAACACTTTGGTTCATAAAATGATTATCTGCTACTTGATTAAATTTTTTTCGTCACATATATTTACTGATCAAATGTGTAAGTATTTGTCATGTGTATCAAGGAGGCACTGCTCTGACTACGTAGAATATTGAACTACATTTTGGATCACAAGTATTTTGATCAATTAATAGCATTAACAAGATCCAGATTTTCTGAATCTACACTGACATCATTCTCTTTGAATGCCCAGATCATGTGTGTCATCTTCTTTTATATACACCTAAATGTCATAATACAAAGCTTTGGCGTACTTGGCTGAAGTAAAAAATTTATAAAATTAGCATGGAAAAGAATATTTAAAGCACATACAGTGGGCGGAGGTTGTGAGGATGCTACATGTAGGTTGTGCAATATGGCTAGGCACTTGGCAAATACATTTGTTTGAAAGTTTCTAAAGCCTTTAAATCTTTGTACACATCCTACAGCCAATGCATTCTGGCAAAGAACAATAGAAACCGACTTTATACCTACCATTTGCATTAACTCAAAAGTTTCTACCACTGTTTTCTTCTTTACACCTACCAACTGCTTTTATTCCTCTAGTTGTGGATTGATGGGATCTTGGGTTAAATTCTCTTTATTTTTTTTCAAAATATATTTGCCTATCTGACAAGATTTTGTTATGTGACAGGCAGGGGGAGTAAAAAGATGGGTCGTTTGACCAGTTTATTGTCAAAATCTATGCTTGGTTGGCATCTTCAAATTATTTGGTCTCTATAAAACACATCTTTTCCTGCACCATGATCTCAAGACAATAATTAAATCTGTTGTTAAAAAAAAAAAATTGCTTTAAAGAGGCTATTATAGTCATTATTTGCTATTTGTAACTAGCTATTACAAGTCATTATTGGCATCGATCTTCTATTAAAGTATTATCTTATTAACTATCAGCCAATGAATAGATATCATAGTCTCATCAATATTGCATTGGAAATCAAAACCTTAGATTGAAAGTGGCCCATGTCCTATGACGGTTGGAATACATTGAAGTTTAAACTCACAGGCATTAAATTTATAGCTTAGCTATCTAGGGTATAAGATTTGATGGAATGTGATTATGCATAAAAATGATTCGAGTATGGACAATGGAGATTTTCTTTTTTTAGAAAACAATATTCATTAAAACAAGAAAATCATAAAAATAGCCTTGAATTTGTAAGCTGAAAGTAGATTTAGAAGGAGAATAGTTTGGAAATTCATTATACTTGAAACTATATTCATCATATGAAGTTATTATTGATGAGTCTTATTTGTCATGATGATGTTTGTAGGTGAAGTTTGACGTCGAAATCAAGCATTGGAGTCAAGCAAAGACAAAAGCAAGGTTGGAATTGAAGAATTGAGCATCAAACTTGAAACTCACAAAGCATTTTTTAATGCTTAAGGGCTTCCATTTCACGCTTTAATTTTATGTTTTAAGCTAACTAGATAATTGTTTTTTTTTAAAGTTGGATTAAAATTGAACACTAGAAACTGACTAGACATTGTTTTTTGGAGATAAAATTGAACAAACAAACTTGAAATTTTATTTTTGGTGCTTAAAATGAACTCATCATTGCTTTGAAAGGTTAAAACAAACATGTGTCTTTTATGCTTTGTAATCTCTTATACAAAGTAATTTCATCTAAAAAGGAATATGCACTTCTCTCGCGCTTCACGGTGATCTTGAGAATCAAAAGTCTTTTTGATGACATTAAGTTGCATAAAAGATTGCCTCCACACTTCAATTTGGGTTTAAAAATTGAACAAAATCTTGTGCGAGTGTGAATAAATTTATTGCATGTGTTCTCCCTTTGTTTCTAAACAAGGGTTGATTGAACTATGAATAAGTATATTTTCTTTTGTTTATCTTAGAGGGCCTGCCTTGGGGAAAAATTACTCACCCAAGGGAATGACTCAACCGGTAACACTTTGAACCCGAGAGTATTTCCAACCAGGATATAAATGTGGGTATTGGAAGAAATGCCAATATCACGCGGTTGATTCTAACGAGATGGATCTGAAATGGGACTCTCACCGTATGGGTCAATCTCCACGAACAGAAATTCTGAACTAAAACCTTTGTTTCTAGTGACCAACTGATCCATTCAACAAGTTTATCAAAGTGGTGCATTGGAACTTAGATTCCAAGAAGTTACTTTCCATGTTCGATCTTGGTTAAAGTATAGAGGTTAAGACTTCATTCTTAACATACCTTTATACTCTCTCCTTTGTTGCATGTAAAATCATCTCTTCTACTACGAAGGGCATGAGGCAATCCCACTAAGAAAAACATACCAATTGAGCTAGGATGTTATATTGCTTGTGAGTCAGTTTGAAAACACTGTGCTTTGATCAAAAACATTGGAAAACCAACATTCAACATGAGCATCAAATCTCAAACCCTTTAGGAGAAGCAAATATCCTTGAACGAATTCACATGCTATTGCTTTCCATTGGGATTTTATCCTTAGAGGATTCTAAGCATTTGGATTTCATCTCAATTTTCTCCTACTAAGGTCAACATTAGGAAACCTTTGCCTTGATTTCCTCGATTTCCGCATAATGCATTTTGTGGGATGAAAGAAAATTAGGACATTGCACATGCTGAAAACCTAATCAAGAAGTGTTTGTGATAAAAAGAATCCATTAAGCAAAGATTAAATCAATTGTATCCCACACATGTGCTTGGCATCTATTGGTCATATTGTTTTTATGCAAACATTGGTCTTTTGATTTTGAACTACTCTTAGAGAAAAGCATGTTCTTCACTATCTTGGTCTAGTAAACAAGTCCTTCCTAGACTCATTTAGGATCAAAATCAAACACTTCATCCAAATTCGAAACATCTATCAAAACCCATCCCACCAAACAACTTTAGACCTTTGGAAACGTCATTCTAGACTTGAGTAAATCATCAAAATCAAAATCACTTTGTTTAGTTAGGTGTATGGGAACGCATCCTTTCTCATACATTTAATTGAATTAGCACTCCTTTCAACAAGTTCATCCTAAGATAACATCTAACATCTTAGGGTTTACAATTCCATTATCCAAATCCAATCAAACCAATCAAAATCAAATCCCATAGTCTAGCATTGATCCAAAGTTTATAAACGTTCAACACCCATATCATTCATCCCTTTGATCCTTCATCTCGTCATTGGTCCTAAGAACCTTAGAGGTCACTTTTACAACAAGGTCAAAACACAAGAAGAACATGGAGTACAAACTTGATCCATACATCATGAGTAATCCAAGTCAACCAAACTTTCAAAGCCTTACAATGCCAATTGATTATCAACACTCACATTTATACAATCCATACATGGGATTGTTATCTCCTACAAACATCAATGGTACAACAAATGTGATTATGCCTAGTCAAAAGTTTGGAACACCTTTCTCAATGCTAGATCCAATTCCAAACCTACAAGTCTATCAACCAAAAACCCAATGCATGAGCCTTCAAATGAACAAAATCATCCCACCAAATCCTTACATGCCAAATCAGAATGTACCAAGTAGAAGTTTTCCAAACATGAATCCAGCAAACTTTGGGAATCATACAAGTGTTGTTCAAACTCCAAAAAAGATGTTAATAACTCCATGTGTTAATTATCCAAATCAAGGTAACACCATGCAAAATCAAAGTTACCTAAATCAAGACAGTGTTCAATTTCAACCTATAATGCCAAATCTGAACACTATCCCAAATCAGAACATTGTCCAAAATCAATTTTTCCATGATCCCATTCAAAAACCACAAGTATGCATCCAAAATTTTCTTGAACAAAAACCAAATCAACTATATCAAGGGAGTCAAAATCGAAATCAAGATCAAATTTGGCAAGATCAAATTGCTATACTTACCAAAATAGTTGAGTCATTGCGCCAAGAGACATCTCCACCACCATTACCCATATCAACAACATTCCTTGGTTTAGGGCTTCCCCCTTTACCTAGCACCAATCACTCCATCCAAATCAATCCACCTAACACAAATCAAGCCATCACATAATATCCTTTGAATATACCATCGACATTGCACCAATAGATGGTATCTAATCAAATGATAGCATCAATCCCGACAAATCAAAATATGGTCTCCCAAGGACCTATCACCTTGGTCATTCTGACCATTCCTATCACCTCTATCACTCCAACTTCCCCTATCACACCCATCATATCTCAAACCACTATGATCACTTCAAAATTATCTCAACCACTTGTCACTACATCCAACACAATTCCAAATCCACCACCACTACCACCAAAACCAAACGCAGCAAGACAATATAACATTGTGCTAAAAGCTCACTAGACCTACCAAAAGGCCATCCAACAATATCTAGCCATGCAACAAGCAACACAAGCTCAACAAGTGCAACAAGCCTCTCAAGTTGCCCAAGCCTCTCAAGCTACCCAAAAAACACAAGAACAAACACGAAAAATGATAACTATTGGGGATAACGATGACCATT
Organism: Sequoia sempervirens; assembly: GCA_007258455.2. NCBI lineage: Eukaryota > Viridiplantae > Streptophyta > Pinopsida > Cupressales > Cupressaceae > Sequoia > Sequoia sempervirens. The sequence continues at coordinate 49,531,020 of VDFB02047144.1, read as the reverse complement.
CAACCATTGGTGATAACATTGACAATTTCCCCACCACAATTGTTGAAAACAATGATCAAGATCTATCCATCAAAGATCACATTGAAGATGTTTCTATCTTGTCCGAAGATCAAATCAACATACGTCAAGAGTCCCTTTTCAATCATGATCAAAATCCACCAAAAATACTTGAAAATGATCCAATTCAAGAAATGTCAACATCATTTGACCCTATGGTCGAGGACATCAGAAATCCCTCAACCACAATTGTTGAAAACAATGATCAAGATCTCTCCATTGATGAGCACCTTGAAGATGTTTCCACCCCATCCGATGATCAACTCACCATACATCAAGTGCCACTTTTTAGTGACCTATTTCAAGGAGTGTTAGGATTATTTGATCTTATTGACATAATGCACGATCCATTGACCTATGATCATGTTGAAAATGTCTCTGCATCGCCTTATGAGTTAGAGGACATATCTCAAGAATTCCAAAGCATGATCAAAATCTTCCACTAAGGTCTAGCAATGGTCCTTTCCAAGACATATTGACCCCCTTTGACCTCATGGTTACAAATACTAAAGGAATATTCAACTTGACACTTGATCCAAGTCCATTCAAAGATCAAGAGGATATTGAGCCATTTCCCATCCAGGAACCCTTGGTAAGTAATCCATCCTTTGAAACTAACCCATGTCAAGAACTTGATCCAAAGCATGTTGAAAGCAACTCCAAAAACATTCAAGATCAAGAATTTGTATCTCCAAGATACTATGTAATAATATAATGGACACTCTCCTATCTATGCAAGATGCACATACTCCTCCATCTACCCATGAGATGCTTTCTGTGGATGCACACGTAGACGATCTTTATCTAGAACAAGATTTTGTTACACAAAAAGAGCAGAGTATTAATTCCTTCAGTCAAACTGAGTTATCAACATTAGGATCAGATATATCCAAAATTTAGACCGAGGACATCAAGTATGTAGATATCCAGCATTATCCACTCAAGGAAACAAGTCAGACAAAACAAGATATTTCAAAGTTAGCAGAGCAGCAAATTGAAATAACATCATCTGCAGTGGTCATTTATCAGAGAATGCATTCTAAACAAGAGCTCTCAGAACATGCAGAATTAAAGCATGAAGGTACTACTTCCACAATACTGGGGGAAATTATGTCTCAAGCAAACATCAACATAGAGAGCATGAAGAGTCCTTATGATGAAACTAGTGTCAATACTACAACCAGCCACGTCATGAATCTTCATCCACCCATCACCCCATCCATGAATTGGGACCAACATCAAAAGAAAGATTTGAATCAAAGCACAAAGGACATTATCAAAGCAAAAGAAGCTAAGAAGCATATCAGACAAATCAAATACAAATGGATACCAAAGAATACAAAGAAAGATCATCCCTATCAAACTCCATCAGTCAAACAAACTATGGGGAAAAATAAAAAAGGGAAAAGTATCCATCAACAATGTCCACAAAAGCAAAAGCAATATTTTCAAGTGACATACAAAGTGTATCAAGTAGTTGGTCCTAATTCCATGCACACTTTCGTATCCACCCATCATTGCTCATCTTCCCAAGTTTGGAGAGTCAAAGGTTCCAAACTACAACCAATCCATATTTTATCCCTAAAAACACTCCATCCACACATCCACTCATGATATCCAATGCTTACATTGACCATGTATTGGTAATGACTCTTTATCATAAGGATTTAGAAGGTACTCTATCATGATGTGCGCACAAAGATAAAGTTGACTCCAGTATCGATGAAATAGATCAAGAATCTCAAAAGTTGCATTCAAGTGCACGTATCTTATCAAAACAACTTCTTTAGGAAGGATATCGATGGCGCATCATGATAGGTGCATCTACATCAACAACACCTTGTGATACAGCATGAGCTTAAAATCTTTCAAAAAAATCAAAAAAATCAAAAAAATATAAAAATCCAAAAAAATCAAGAAAAGGATTGAAAACAATAAAGAGAAAAATCGTCCTCTAGTGAAAACCACTACGGTGGCACTTTGGGAAAGACCATGATGAAAACCTAGAAAATAGGCGTCATGTGTAGAATCGAGCATCTATGTGCGCCAGTTCAGTTGAAAGTATCTCATCCCATCCATAATAAATCTGACATTCCATCCATCTTATCCATAATAAATCCATTTATCCATGAACCATTTAACAAATCCATCTTTTCCATAGTCCAAATTATCTTGATCTTGGAAAAATTTTGGTGCACATTTTATGCTTGCTTATGGTAAATATATTGACATGGGTCGTTTTCATTGATCCTATCCTATGCAACATTATTTGAGCCATGAAGCACTATCCAAATGAAGCATTCTTTATCCAAACACCTTATCTTATCACAAGATAATCCTTGGCATCCTTTGCATGCTTTCCATATCCATCCATACATACACTTATCCAAGCATCCACCCATCGCATTCCATACATTGCTAGACATTGGGGGTAGATATTTACATCTTTCTTCAAGAATAAATCTTGATCTATATCCTCCAACTTATGTGGTGATCCAAACATTGGAAAACACAAAATCAAATTGGTCAAAGCATTTGTGATCTAGAATCCAAATCACTAGTCCACGACATATTTTGATGAAAACATGTGCTTTATCAAGCTTCATCTTTCATCGAACATCAATCCAAACAATCAATATCAGTTGCATCTAAGTTGTACTTCAAATGTCACATCAAATCATCCAAACATCTTTTGTTCCAAACCAAGCTTCAACAATCCTGATCAATCAAATCCAATCAATCCATAATCTTGGGATATCCATCCTAATCCTTGTGTTTATTAACACTATCCTTGCATTGTTGGGCATCCTCAACACTGTTATCGTCATCAATCCTAATCAGTCAAATCCATGCATTGTTGTGTATCCTCAACAATATTATCATCATCATCAATCCATCGATTCGATTAGTCAACCTTAGCTTGGTTTTCAACAAAATCCCAAATAGAGAACTGATATCGTCATGCATTTCCATATCCAAATTGTCAAAATCATGCGAAAATCCAAAACATCAGAAAATCATCAAAATCCAAAAACATTCATAAAAGTCAGAAAAACATTAAAAACATGTTATCTGAAATACGTCGTCTCTGAGCTTAAACGTAGGCAAGGCTAATCTCTAATCAGCCCCCGAGACATCAAAATCCAAAAATATTCAAAAAACACAAAATCCAAAAACATTCATAAAATCTCAAAAAACCCCAAAACATTCAAAAAATCAAAAATCAAAACATTTGTAAAAATCTCAAAAACACCAAAAACAGCCTCAAACATTTCAAAAACATCAAAACATCCAATATTTGAAAAATCCATCCGCCCATCTCCTTGCCCACAATAATCAATCATCCATAACCGACATCACCTTCATCCTTAAAACATAAACAAACAATCACAAAAAAGAGAAGCAAACTCCAAATGCAACAATCAAAATCAAAACAAGAAATTTTTAAATGAAAAATCAAACATTTGATCATTTCAAACATGTCAATCAACCTTATATCAATAGTCTATCAATCAACTTATCAACCCATCATCATCCTATACAATGCATGTCCTAGGATATATCGTTCTGACAATGGGAATCATTTTGGATATCACCTTGGATTCTAATCCTATCAAAACAAATCCCTTTGGCTAGAGGTATGAAAAACATTGACTTGTTTGTGTACTTGATCTTTTCTTTTGATTTATCTTATTGCGCTCATTCCAATGACCTCTCGATGATGTCTAATCAAAGCGATTTAGAGAGACAGGAATGGGGCAATGATCATTATCCTTTTGTCTACTGTGCTTGTTGGACATTCTTGTAATATAACTTGGTGAATACTTGCTTTGTTAGGTATGTCCTAGCAAGGTTTTCGTATGTCAAGTATGAACAAGAATACTCCTATCTATTTGTTGAGTCAAAGTCCATCGCACTAGGTACAACACCATCCTAGTTCTTTATACCTTGATGCATCGTATCTACATGTGTAATAAAACATAAGGTAAGTATCCCTTTTAAAATCCCAATCCTTGATAAGAAAATCATCCATTTCTCATCTTCATCTCTCATAAAGTTGGCCTATTGGATCCTCTTGTCATCATCTAATTTATTGTCATCCGCACTAACATCACATCATGAATAGTTAATCATCATCACCAGTGCATCCATCCTGCATCCACAAACCATCAGCAGTCGACATATCATCTCACATACATAATCATCATCATAATATAGATCTGCTAGTCTAAGCATCTCATAAAATCATACATTTTCATTATTCATTAAGCATTATCGCATCATCCATCATCACATCATATCATCATTTAAGTTGTTTAGGATAATATAGATTGGTTATTCTAAGCATCTTAAAACCATCTCATTTGCATCATCATCATAACCATCCATATGTTTATCTTGAACCTCTTTATTGCGAGATCGACCCTCAAATCAAATCTTTTCACTCGATCTCTCGAGGGGGAAATGTACCAGTGTACTTCTTTCCACTGGGGCATCCAAAAAATTAGAAATTTTTTAAAATTTGATCGCGGTACGATTATTCTTTGAACCAACGCAACAAGTACATTGCTTCAAACAGGGGAAAATTGTAGACACGTGAAATTGACATCATGCATTTGATTAGGTAATATTCATCCATTCATCAAATAAATCAAGTTTATTTATCAATCTCCTAAAGTCATCAATTTAAATTAAATAAATCAACTTGATCCTAAAATCACTCTCCTTGATTAAATAAATCAAACCTTTATTTAATTAAGTCTGAAATAACCTTCCACCCCTTTTGATTTAAAATATTTAAGTCAAAAGGGTCAAAGCCCCTAATCATTAGTTAATATAATCTAATCCTAATTAATCTAACCTAACCACCCATCACATCCTCTAGTTTTTCCCACTTGCACAAATAAATCAATTTATTGATTTATTAAATCATCATTTTCCATCAACATGGCATCTTTGAAGAATATTCCCTCAAATTTTAATTCAAAAACAAGTGGACATGTAACACCCAACAAAGCATTTATGAGCTCTTACATGGCTCTTACATGTCTCTTGCACAAGTCAAGCTCAGCATTTTATTCACTATTTCAAATTTGAATCTCCCTCTCTTTGGCACATTGGCCAAAACTTGCACATTCCTCAACCTATCATAATATGACAAGTGGCTTCATCTCATTGGTCAAATAATTATCCCACATTGCTCTATTTTGATCTCTCTTAGCATTTGAAAATCTATAAATGGAAGGCTTATCCTTCATCAATCTATCCACAAATCTTATGCAAAGGAGAGTTGATTTTGTCCACTCCATCTCCAAGGTATTTTATCATAAAGCTTATCAAGGATTGGGAAAGGGATTCTTTCTACAGAAGCACCAATCCACTATGAGATATAATTTACTCCATGTTTTATTGTATGCTTTCAATTTGTTTATCTAATCCTTTGTTTCTTTGATTGCATTATTAGGCATGTTGAGTTATTTTATAGGGATGTTGATTGTTGGCTTTGTTTTAAAATACTAATCATGCTTTGTGTGTGTTAGGATTTTAACCATTTGTAGATTTTCACATCCACAGTTGCAATGTCTTCAATCTCCATCATTGTAATCTCTATTGTATCTTCATCCTCTACAACAATCTTATTTTCATTGTTCACTTCTTCACTTTTACCCATCTTCTCATCTTCTTCATGTACCTCCATAGGGGATACTCTCACATCTTTCTCCTTTCACCTTGGGCTACAATGCTCATTCTTTTCACTCTTTTGTTTGCTATCCTCATTCTTCTTCTCACTTTTCTATTCCAATCTCCCCTCATCTTTTCCAATATTATTCTCCAATTTCTCTATCCTTGTGTAGATCTTTCCCACTTCCTCATAGACCATCTCTCCCATCTTCTCAAACTTCTCATTTTCTACCTATATAGGAGTGAATTTGCACCCCTTGGGTGAGTTCCCTTTTCACATACCTTCTGATCTATAATTAGAGGTTTACAAATTCAAATGTATTTAACCTTAATTAAAATTTATTCCCGATCCAGACAGGATTGTGTGACTATGTTGTTTAACCGTTGAAATTGTAGACTAGGTTCACTTTTACATAAATAAATGAAATTACTAATTACTAAAATGTTGTAATTAGAAATCCAATACTGAATTGAAAAATAAGATAAAAGGAAATTAGAGAGAATGTAAGAAAGGAGATAGAAGAAGATTGAGATGGAAGATAGAAAGATCAGACACAGGTTGATAACAGAGTTCATCCAATCAGGACTACGTCTCCAGGTCCGCTTCTCAAGTAGGACCACTTTATTAATGCTGCTAAGCAATCAAATTGTCTTGTTACAATATCCAAGCTTCAAAACCTACATAAAATTCCTCACAATCTCTCTCAAACTTGAAGACACTCAAAAGGCCTTCGTGCTTACAATATTCTCCTCCAAAGAATTATTTCTCCAAAATGAACTTGACTAATTATTCTCCAGCCAAAACTCTCATAATTCCAATAATTTTCCCATGTCCCTTTATAAGCCAAAATTCCCTCTTTTAAACATAAATTTTGCCGAATATGGTTTGAAACCATATGATTTTCAAAAATATCCCAATCTCCCATTTTTTACAAAAATCTTTGAAAATCCTCCAAAAAGATAAATCCTATCTTGGCCTTTTAATGTAAGCCTTACATTTAAAAACTAACCCAATTAAAAATATTGGTCATATCATTCAAGCTTACAATATAATCTTTTAATCTATTTAAATAAAATCCTTATCCCCTTAAATTATCCCATGTAATTTAAAGGTTTGATTATCCCTTTAAAATAGGAGATTTGCCTTTTAAATAGAGCTTATCCTTTTAATTTAATGATAAGTCAGCATTTTGTTTTAGTTTTACGGATTTAAATCCTTATTTTAAGGGTTAAAGCTTCTTTTTTAGGGATTTAAGCATTTAAATATGCTTTAAAAACAGTATGCACCCACTTTATCCACAACACCTAATATAGCCTAGTGGTGGAGAGTAAAAGTAGCAAAGGGGAGGTTATAGGTTCGACTTTCTCCAACATTTTTTTATAACAACTAGCAACGGAAGATATTCCAGCAATGCCATGTGGCACCCAGCCACTAGACCACGTGGAAAAATATTATTTGCTCATAGATTGACACGTGTCATAATGTGGTTGGTCTATGCCATCTACGCTTGCCACCTCAGCATCCTACCATGTGTCATCACCTAGTTGGTTCATTTCATCATCTTCCACTTCATCATGCCACGCTAGCATGCTGACGTCATGCTGATGTCATCATTTTGACTAGTCAACATAGAGCTAACTAGCAGAATAGCAAACAACAAGACTAAATAAAATGATGCAGAAGAAAAAGTATCAGCATTCTGGATCTCCTGAATAGGAATATTTTTAGAACATGAATCATTCAAACCCTCATTTACCACCTTTGGCTGAAGGCTTAACTATTCTTGCAACTGATCCTCACACTGTGTTGTCTATAAAACCCTATCATCTTCATGCCTAGTATCACTAGTTATTATAGACATGAGAGTTAAAGCATTGCTTGCATTTACAATCATCTTCATATGCCCCGTGTTTACAATAGATCTATCATTCTTCATGTGATGAGATTTTACAATATATTCAATTCCATCCTTAAAAAAATGATACTTATTATGTTCCCTATAGAAAATGGCTTTCCTGTCATACAAGTAAGGACTACCTAGAACCATCCCACAGATGTCAAGCAGAATTACATCTAACTCTACCTCATATACAAACTTGGATGTGATTGCAAATCAAAGTTTACATTGCTTTGACACATGTAGCCAAGCATTATCATGCACCCAACCCAATGGATATGGTTAAGGATGAGGAGTTGTTTTTAATCCCAATTGCTTAACAACTTGTTCAGAGATTAAGTTCACTTGTGATCCACTATCTATGAGTGTATCAATCTTGCATTTTTTTGCAATAGCCCTTATATGAAACAATTCATTCCTTTTACTTTCAATAGGTACTTCATTACAGTTTAGAGAGGAAGCATGAGAACTAGTACTGATAATAGGAGTATTACCTTTGATACCCACAACTGAAATCTTGGTTTCATCATCAGAACCTGATCCAAGATCCTGCACAATAGTTGCGGTCTTTTTCTTACCCTTTCGATCCTTGAACCACTTTGGCTTTTGATTGGGATGCAGTTTCCAACATCTTGCATCTTCATGCCCTTCCTTCTTGCATTATGACCAATAAGGCTTCTTGTCCTCTTTCTTTACAGTAGTTGTTTGTTGTGATTTCTCATTCCCTTTCTTACTTCCTTTGTGTTTACTTGAGTCCATCAATAGATTGTCATGGCTATTCCTTGAGCTTGTTTCCAAACGGATAGCTTGCACACTAACATTGAAATCAATGTTAGTTGGATTAAACATAAGTATTGTATGTCTCAAACTTTCACGTAATCCACCTTTATACTTTAACAAAGTTTCTTGTGTGTATAATGGAATGCCCAAAATTAAAGCTCTCTTCCTAAACTCCTATGTATATTCTTGCACACTTTGTCCTTTCTCTTGTCTTAATGATTTCCAATTCATTACTGCTTTTTTGCATATGCCCTAATGGATAAAATTGTTTCTTAAGTGCAACTATAAACTCAAACCAAGAATAAATAATTTTTCCATAACGACTTAGATCCTCATGTGTTCTACTCTCCCACCAAATTAAAGTTGTGCCTCCTAGGTGAAGAGTAGCTAATTGGATTTTTTGAGAATCCTCAGTAAACTTTTGAATTCTACAATAATATTCAATTTGTTTTATCCAATTATCAAGTTTTTCTGCATCTAGTTCTCCATTAGAGATTGGAAAATTAAATTTAACATCGAGTTTCAACAAAGGTCAATTAACTTCAGATTTCACAAGTTGTTTCTCTTTGGAATATGAAATAGACAAAGAAGATGAAGAGGATGAAGAAGATGATGAAGATGGGGATGGAGGTTCGAGAGGGTAACTACCACCTCCTACTCCTTTACCTTTTTCATCTTTTTAAGATTCACCTTCCTCCTTTCTATTCTTGAGTTCCTTTTTCCTCTGTCGCTCTTGCCCCTCTTGGCAAAGAACTTCCACCATAGCCTTCATTTTGAGAAATGCTTTCTGGAAAGCTTTCTCATCAAGCTCTGTAGGACTTTGTTTGGCTGCCATTTTTGCTCATGGAAAATTCCTTCATTTTTTGATCTCAGGATTGAACTCGGTAATCGCACCTTCTCCTTCCTTCAATTTCAACCTGGTTAGCATTCACTTATGCAATTTCCTACAAAACGGGCTCTGATAACAATTTGATCTATAACTTGAGGTTTACAAATTCAAATGTATTTAACCTTAATTACAATTTATTCCCGATCTAGAAAGGATTGTGTGACTATGTTGTTTAACCGTTGAAATCATAGACTAGGTTCACTTTTACATAAATAAATGAAATTACTAATTACTAAAATTTTGTAATTAAAAATCCAATACTGAATTGAAAAATAAGCTAAAAGGAAATTAGAGAGAATATAAGATAGGAGATAGAAGAAGATTGAGACGAAAGATAGAAAGATTAGACATAGGTTGATAACGGAGTTCATCCAATCAGGACTACGTCTTTGGGTCCGCTTCTCAAGTAGGACTGCTTTATTAACATTTCCAAGCAATTGAATTGCCTTGTTACAATATTCAAGCTTCAAAACCTGCATTAAATTCCTCACAATCTCTCTCAACACTTGAAGACACTCAAAAGGCCTTCGTGCTTACAATATTCTCCTCCAAAGAATTATTTCTCCAAAATGAACTTGACTAATTATTCTCCAACCAAAACTCTCATAATTCCAATAATTTTCTCATGTCCCTTTACAAGCCAAAATTCCCTCTTTTATATATAAATTTTTCCAAATATGGTTTTAAACCATATGATTTTTTAAAATATCCCAATCTCCCATTTTTTCAAAAAATCTTTGAAAATCCTCCAAAGAGATAAATCCTATCTTGGCCTTTTAATGTAAGCCTTACATTTAAAAACTAACCCAATTAAAAATATTGGTCGTATCATTCAGGCTTACAATATAATCTTTTAATTTGTTTAAATAAAATCATTATCCCCTTAAATTATCCCATGTAATGGGCTTTTAATTTAAAGGTTTGATTATCCCTTTAAAATAGGAGATTTTCCTTTTAAATAGAGGCTTATCCTTTTAATTTAATGATAATTCGGCATTTGGTTTTAGTTTTACGGATTTAAATCCATATTTTAAGGGTTAAAGCCTTTTTTTAGGGATTTAAGCATTTAATTATGCTTTAAAAATGGTATCCACCCACTTTAAACACAACACCTCATCTAGCCTAGTGGTGGAGAGTAAAAGTAGGAAAGGGGAGGTTATAGGTTTGACTCTCCCCAACAATTTTTATAACAACTAGCAATGGAGGATATTCTAGCAATGCCACATGGCACCCAGCCACTGGACCATGTGGTAAAATATTATTTGCTCTTAGATTGACACATGTCATAATGTGGTTGGCTTGTGGCATCTATGCTTGCCACCTCAACATCTTGCCATGTGTCATCACCTGGTTGGTCCATGTCATCATCTGCCACATCATCATGCCACGTCAACATGCTAACGTCATGTTGTCGTCATCATTTTGACTAGTCAACCTTCCCTTTGTAAACTTTGACCAATGATATCTCACTCATACAAACTCCATTTGACATGAAACAAATGGCATTGAAATCATGGCAACAAGCTCTTTGACATGATGTTGTTTTTGACCATTTTTAGATGATCATTTTTTTTCCTTTGACTAGCCCCTATACTAGGTTTGACTAGACCTTTGACCAAACATAACTTTTGCATACAGACTCCTTTTGGGCCCGTTCAAGTTGCGTCAAGATCCTATCAGTGAGCTCTCTCCAATGATGCTGATTTGGATGAATTCTAAGACTGTGAAATTTTTTAGGTATTTTGGATCCACCTAGATCAGGTGCCTTCACCTTAGAAAAAGAAATCTAAAGGTGAAATTCCACTTCATCCACCTACCTTCCAACAAATTGTAATTTCTCTTGTGCATCAATAGGAAAATATTTGTCAAGGATTCATGCGCGGTGCACAAACGTCCACGCGGCGCATTGTTGTCCCTAATGGATTCCTACATTTGAAGTTGGTAGAGGCCTTACACACTCAATTGGGGTCGAATTGTAATGTCAATCTTCGACCAACTGACCTAAAAATGACAGATTCTTCCTCATTCTTCCTTCAAATTCATTCATTCCTACTTCATTTCATCCCCTTACACTCTCTAAACATTTAATCACTTCATCTTGTCTTCATTCTCAAGCACATTCTCTAGCATTACGGTACTTTCATTGTGAAAATTCTAGTAGAAAAAGCACTCCATCAAGTCCACATTGCAAGTGTGAAGTCGTCATAGACGTTGGGGTATTGGAGTCTTGTGAGACCTCCCTTCACCACAGTTGCAGCAGTGGTAACTTTTCCAAGTTCGTAGTTTGCTTTCTCCTCCATTGGCTAGTGAGCTTTTGGGCGGAGGTGGTAACACTTCACTCCTCTCCTTTGTGATTTGATTGAGTAGCATAATATTGTTTGTAGTTTTCTTTGCTTCCTTTTATTTCCTTTATTGCATATTCTACTTCATTGCTTTTTAGCTATCTGTGGAGGTGGAAACACCAAAACAGGGGTTTGACTGAGGCAGGCCCCTATACAACCCCAACAATTTTCCCTCTTGCTTGTGTATAGGTGAACGCACGTGCTTTTGTGAGATTATCTTCATCACCCTAGCTCTCATTTATCTATTTTACCATCTTCGTCTTTATTTCCTCTACTTCCTTATTCTATTTTTTCCTTCAAGATCAATCAGCTACACTGTTAGTATTTTTTTGGGAATTTTGTACTATACTTGCTATTTTCTGGTTGTACAAACACCAACATGCCATGTTGTCGTTCCAGAATTGCATTGTTTTCCTCAAATAGAGAGCTATCTGAGGTGTAGTATAGACTCCAAAAATCTACTCACCTAGCTAAAACCTGAAATTCAGGTCTGAAGAGTGAAAAAAGTACTACATAGTGCTCTTCATTCTCAATCCTTGTCCTTTAGAGTGAGGTAAGTTAGGTCAGCTCTCTGCTTTTAGCTCTTCATGACCTGGAGCCTTGACGTGGTTGGTCCCCCTCTCTTACATTTTTGGTGAACCCAACGTGAACACCCTCTACCCATTTGTTTGTGTCCCTCGTGCCCTAAGATTGTTGTAACCCTGAGTGTTGTGAAGGTTTATAAGCATCACAACCCAGTCCACAAATTTCGAGTATGTTATTAGATGGAGTGTGCAACACTTACCAATGGAGAAGAAAAAGGTCACTTCTAGTTTTTCCTCCACTTTCTCCACTAGTTTCACTAATGAATTTACCACTAGTTTTCATTCTTCCTTCACTAACAAGATGGGTTTTGTAGATGAGAGCACTCACATTCATACCCCTCCAACGTTCTCTACGGCTTCATCCATGGATGAGGATGAGGTTGTGCATGTCCCTACAAAGAACCTTTTGGCATTGAATAATAGGTTACAAGATATCAAAAACCATTTGGAGAAAGCACCAAATGTGGAAAGATCCGCTAGGCTTACTAGTGAATTGAGACATTTGTTGGGAAAAGATTGGACAAGCATAGAATTCTTACGTGGAATTTCTGATCTAACTAAGGCTTATGTCCCTTTATATAGGCCTAGATCAGGTACTACTCAAGGAGAAGTATTTAATACTTATGAAAGACAAATAGGCATTTTAATGCCTACCACATCTATATCCATGGTCAAAACGGGCCCTTTGATCAATGTCCCTTCCACTTCTCGAAAGCCTCCCACTGTCAAGGAGAGTAAAATGCTCCTTCGGTTCAGTTTCACCCCTCGTACTGCCCCCAACGATGGAGGCTCTAGTGGAAGGAGTGGTGATGGTTCTGTTAGCAAAGGTAGCACTGGTGGAGGCCACGAAGGTGGTTTCAATAGTGGAGGTGGATCTGGTGGAGGCCCTACCAGTGGTGGTGGCTCCAATGGTGGTAATAGCAGTGGCCATAAGAAACTAGCAAAGTTCCTTCCAGAGAAGACTGAAGTACAAAAATAAGAAACTTTACCTCCCCCAAAAGTTGAGAAAAATGTAGAAGAGAGTGCCAACAACAGTGACAAGGAGAAGAGAGATAAAAATGAAGAGAGAAATAAAATAGGTGGTGAATCCTCTGCACCCTTCAGAGATTCACTTAAAGATCTTTTGGATATTCAATTGTAGTTTCAACCAGTGGTGTTTGCACAACTGTTGTAGATTCCTATGCAACAAGTTCAAGTGGACCTAGATAATATTTCTCCCCTCCACAAGTTGCATATTGGTGATGCATTTCATGCCTCCACAAGAAAGGATATTCTTCAAACTCACTAGAAGGGAGCATAAATAGTTGATGAAGTTGTTAATTTTTTGCAAGAAGGCCTTCCCAGAGTATATATTGATACTTCTTTGTCAGGTATTCAACAACTCAAGTTATTGTTAGACTCTTTCAAGGAGTATTCTATTGGTTTGAAGAGAGGATAGAGAAGGAAGTGGCAAAGAAGCTAAATGATAAGAGGCTAGCTAATGCCTTGGATAAGTGTGCCAATGCACATTCCAAGTTGCAGGGAAAATTGAAGGAAGTTCAAAAGTGTTTGGAGGAAGCCAAACAATTGTTTCAATTCTATTTAAAGTGGAAATTTTCTACAAATAACATAAAGGATTATACATGAACTCAATTGAGTCTCAAATTTCTTAGGCCTCAAGTGCATATGATCCAATGAATGATGGAGATGGAGCAAAAAGAGTGATTATTCAAAATATACATGGTCAATTCTTCTTACTCTAGGAATAAAAAGAGAAGATCGTAATGCATTATAGTCAGCTTTGATAAATGGTTAGTGTAAGGCTTACATCCTTGATTGGAGTTATGGCCAATGCAGAGAAGGTCGTACAAAATCCATAAGTGCCTAGCTCTTTAGAAGAAGGAGAAGACCTCCATATACAATTTGAGAATTGGTGCTACATGATTTCCTTCACCAAGAATGATTGGGAGGCACACCTTGCAAAATTAAAGGCATCATATCAGGGTATATTACCTTCATCTAGTTAAGGTATACATTTTTGAATTATATAGTCAATTTTTGTTCTTAATATATATATATGCAGACTTAGTAGATGGTGTTGCAGTACAATATTTCCTTTTTGGTGATGGATAAAATAGAAAACAGGAGTGAATTAGAAAGGGAGATCTATTCTCGTGGAGATAATATGTAAAGGGGGAGTGATGCAGAGAGACCTTTGCCCTTGATGTCAAAGGGGGAGTGTTTTGGAGAAGTATGTTTCTTTCAATGACAAAGGGGGAAATTTTTGGCAACATGAGCATGATGATATATGGTGTTGTCATTAATGGAAACCCATTACCATAATTGATGGTGCAATAATATCTATCTATTCTAGAGAAGACCATGTATGTTTGTTTGAAATTGGCTAAGTCCCAATGTATTTTTAGTATAACAAAGGAATAGTTTTTTAGTCTCCATTGCTCCACATTACAGAATATTGTCATGTGATTTTGAGGTAATAATGGTGAAACTTAGATTTTGGGAACCCAAATGTTGGCTCTAGCACTTCTAGGGTTTTTCACTTAAAAGGAGAGATATTTAGGTTCCAAAATGCTTATGTAACATTCAAATCAGGATGTGTGAAATTGTGATGTGATGTAAATGGTCTTAACAAAATGCAATTAACTAATCTAAATGATTGAAAACAAATGCAAAAGTGTAATTATAACTATGTTTGAAAACACATTGTGTATTGCTAAAATGAACTAAATGAATGAAATATGTTGAACAGAAAGAGATGGATAAAAATAGAGTGCACCTGGGAAAAATGTGATGAATCTAGAATATTTTGAATGCTGATTGATGATGTTTCTTAAGCCAAATAGGACTTATTCACCATCTAGGGCGAATCAGTCCCTGTCGAGTGAAAACTTCTAGAAATAGGATTTTGATGACTTAGAACCTATTTATCAGAAAAACACTTTGTCAGGACCATAGATGGGACTAATTCTCAATTCTTGGTTAATTATTCCTCCTTCAAGGATCTAAAAGGTCAAAGGTTTATTTTGTAGCTTTAGATCTGCAAATCCACCTTCTATAGGTGTCTGCTTCAGATTCTATCGGAATCGGGTCTGAAGATGACTTTTTTCTTGATGATTTGACTTGAATGAACAGAAGAAGACTTGAATGAATTTAAAATGCAATATTCAATGATTCTCAAGCTTCCAAAGGACATAAATCTGCAAACACACAAGAAGAAGAGAAGAAATGTTGATTGTTAAGGTATGGGGGTCTGCCTTGGTCAAACCCTGTTTAGGTAATTAAACCAAATTGATGAAACAAGTGAATGAAACAGGAAATAATGGAATAAATTACCTTGCAATGATGATTGATCTTGGATTCTTGTAGCAATACATGTAAAATTTTCCCTTGAATGCTTTAGAATGCTAACTTGAAGACTTCTAATGGACAAACCCTAAGTTACTTGATTGACTTAAGATAGAAAATAAATGATGAATGAATGTGTGGGAATGTAAGAATGATTGATTGATTGACAAATGAGGGTAAGAATACTTATTTATAGACAAATGTGCCTTAGTACCTAATAATACTACATCACAGGCCGACATGAAGTGAAAATAAACTTTAAATTTCACTTTTTCCCGCTCAAGGGTCAAAATGGGGAACATATAGGACTAATTCGCCACACATGGTGAATGGGTCCCACCTGGATGGGACTGATTCACCATGCATGGTGAATGGGTCCCACAGGGGCCATTCTGACACCTAAGAAGCCAAGGAATCAAGAAATAAGATTTAAATTGCCATCTTGTTAGGTTTTTGATCAATTAAAGCCTTGGGATGCACAATATGGATTAATATGGGATTATTAGTGATGATGTAAATGTCAAATAGGGCTCGAGACACAAATCAATGTGAAAGTGTGATTAAATACACTTTACAACACTAAAATTAGGTCCACATAGCCTAGAAGGGCACAAAACTCAATGTGAATGTGCAAGACACATTACAACACTAAATTAACATTAAGTTTATTTGAAGAACCTTCTAGATTGATGTGATAATATTTTATAATGTTGAATTAAGGAGAAATAGGTTCATTAGATCTAGTAAAGCGTGAAATTCCCTTACAAGACTTTGCAACACCTTTACAAAATGTTGTTAAAAGCATGTTATTTGATTTGCAAGGGTCCAAAACCTAGTGTGGACACATAAAATGCCTCACAACAGTAGATTAAGGCCTCATTAAGTCTGTTTAATCCCCTATCAAGAAAAGGGTCCATTTTTCTATGACATATTTAGCCCCCACTTTAGTGAGAGGATGAACTTACTTCAAACTCACACTCAAGTAGACATTCAAGAGAGATCCACATGTACACCAAGCCTCCAAGATACAAAATAATAAAAAGGAAAGATAAAAAGAAAGACAAGATGAAAAAGGTGTACTCACTCTGGGGCATGAGAAAGCCAAAAAATAAAATATGAGAAACATATGCTAGTTGGTATGCACTCACAAAACACATAAGCAGATTTGGGAAAAATTCATGCCGCTAGCTGGGCTTCCCGCTCAACCATGTTAAATTTATACCACTGGATAACTTTAACAAGGTGCCACAATGTGAAAGAAAATGTAAATGTTAAGATTTAAATAATACAGCACTACAGGCATGCAAGTTGTGTTATACAAGGTGGCCAAGAAATGCAAAAATGTAAAATGAAAAAAATTAATGTAAAAGATTGTTCAAAGGAGTCTTGTTCAGTTTATGCAAGGTCAGTCACTTAGGGAACATTATGTCTAATTTCTCCAAGAGAGGACCAATCAAAGAATAGTATATTCACAACTTAGGGGATGCATTGTGTCACATCAAATCGCCAAGAGGAATGTAATAGGCTGAGATAGATCACACTTATGAAGGACATCACACCCAATGTCATCCACAAAGTGACAAAAACATCACGTAAATGACAAGGCTACACTAAGAATCATGAATGCACAATGAAATAATGGTAATGTATGCCCCCCACTTTAAAGGAATTGCTACACATCATTTTGTGAGCAATTACTTTAAAGTAAAGAAGAAAAGAAAATGCAAAAAGGAAAAATCAGACATGAGAGCCAACTTGGAAAGCTTTATGCCAATTCATATGTTTCAAAGGTAGGTTGTGTCATGCCAAGGAAAATGAAAATCAAAGGAAGGTTGTATGTCACATGCGAGTCAATCTTAAGACATGTCATTCACATCTCAAGCTTGATCTTATATGTTCATGAAAGGTTAACAAGTAATCGGAAGAGACAATGGCAAGTGACATACAAGGGATAAGGCTATCTAACCCTTTTCCCCCCACTTAGTGTAGGACAAAGGTGAGCCTGGAATGGATAACAGTATGTTTCCCCTTGCAATGGATGCAAGACATGCAATAGTGAGAATGTGATTATCCTACAACTATTACATGGCAAGGAGCAGAAATTAATGTTATTGATATGAATAAGAAAAGTTGTTAGAAGAAGCTTGTGTGATAATATTGATGTTGTGTGAAGGCTTGTTGATCTTGATTAAACAACAATAACCAAGACCATGAATTGTTTATTGTGTGTTAAGCTGTATAGGGTTGTCGATACCTTGTTCTTGAGCACCACAACCTTTTCCATTAGACTCTAATTGTTTCATGAAGTCCTACCCTTTTTTGTAAATATTTTTTAGCATTTTGGAATCAGGTGGTTGTTCATTATTGTGTTTGTCAAGCTTTGTGGTAGATTTGGTGGCATTGTCTAAAGTGATTGAGATGGATGCTTGTGAAAGGTTATCCAAATTTTGCGTTGACATGATGTTTTGTTGTTCTTGTGTGTCACCTTTCTTTTGTGTGAGTATGTATTCACCCATAAATGAGGGTGTGAATTCTAAGGATCCCCAATAATCACCAAAGAATTTAGACGTCCATTCCTAATCATTATGTTCAATTTCAAGAGGATCGATGTTGGATGTGGGAATCAATGTGTTTAGAGGACTTGTAGTTCCTTGTTCAAGATGCAAGCAACTTACAGGCTAGGGATCAGCTTCAAGGTGATAAATTTTATTGTTATAGACATATTTCATTAGACGATGAAGGGTTGAAGGCACTGCATTCATCTCGTGAATCCATGGTCTTCCTAGAAGAAGGTTGTACAAGAGATCATAAGGCATGACATGAATAGGAGTTTGCAAAGTAACCACCCCAACTGTAATAGGAAAAGTGATTGCATAGAGCAGTTTCTTTTTTGTATTATCAAATCCTCAAATAGGGGTGGAATCAAGTATTATTTGTGACCTATCAACTTCTAAGTGGTCAAGGAGACTCACACCACACAGGTTAAGGGTGTAACCATTGTCGATAAGAGTTATTTTTGTTCCTGTCCATTTGTATTGAGAAATGATCATTAAAGCATCATTTTGTTTCCGCAAATCCAAAGAAAGGAGCTCATGTTGGTGAAAAGTAATGTCAAGATTAGTGTAATTCATTTTGTGAATTAAAGCCACCACATCATTCAGAGTTGTATCATGAGGAGCTATAAGGTGTTGTAAGGTTTTTTGAAGAATAGTGTTGTAAGTTGGTGAGGTCTGAAGTAAATCCCAAAGGAAATTTTTTGCAAGAGTATACTTTAATTGTTCAATAAGATCATACTCCTTTGTGGGTGGGAGGTAACAGGGAGCACTAGGAGGATTTGGTAAAGGTAAAGTAGTTGGGGTTGGTTGTGGCAGTTGTGGATTATTTCAAGTGTTATATGTATGAGCGATAGTATCATCACTAGATTGTTGTGATACATTAGAGGGATAAAGGGGATGCGAAGGTGGGTAAAGGATGATTTTAGGTTTATTGGAAGGATTAAGTGAATGCGAAGGTGGGTAAAGGGTAAGTGTAGGTTTATTGGAAGGATGAAGTGGATGCGAAGGTGGGTAAAGAGTAAGTTTGGGTTTGGGTGAAGGTTTATGTGAATGAGGATAAAGGGTGAGTTGAGGTTAAACATTGTTAGCATCCCTTATCAAGTGACAGTTTTCATTGTCTTTGAAGGGGATAATGTCCTCCTTAGAAGGAGAGTGGGTAGGAGAACAACAAAGCACATGTTCAGGACAAGTAAGGTTTCGTTAATCCAAAATAACTTCATCACAACTAAGGGGAGGAATAATGGTTGAATGTGTTTGATTATGGATAGTGGGGAGAGTAGGGGAAGGTTTTATTTGATCAGTGGTTGTTTGTAAGGTCTCGTTCTCTCATTACATAATGTCTACCATACTAGGAGAGCTTGTAATATGTTCATCGAAGGTTGAAATTTGCAAAGTAGCTTCATCACAAGTATGAGGAGGATTAATGAAGGAGTTGGTTTGCTCAATAAAGTTTTATGTAGGTAAAAGGGGACAACTAAGATTCTCATGATTCTCATTAGTGATTTTTTTCTAACAAAGTATCTTCATCACAACTAGGAGAGATACTAGGAGAAGGAAAAATGTGATTATCATGATCGTTTATGACTTCATTGCTTTCTTCCCTAATATCTTCCAAAATAGGGGAGGTAGGGGAAGGATCATAAGAAGGGTTGTCATTTTGTGTTGCTATTCTATCTTTCCAAGGGGAATGACGAGAAGGACAAACAAGATCTTCATGATGCTCAACAAGTATATCTTCATTCTTCAAGATACCTTCATCACTAAAAGGAGAGATATCAAGGGAAGAACAATTATGATCATCGTTGTTATCTATGTTTGTATGTGCTTCTATCACACCATCCACACAAATAGGAAAGAGAGAAAAGGATGTAAGTTCAATTTCTTGTGCATGTTTATGAACTAACTTTGTCTTTGTAAAATTGGATAAGATTGAAACTAACATTGTGAAAGAAAAATCAAAATGCAATGCAAAAATTTGAAAGGAAATGCAATTTTCAGATGACAATTGACTGATTATGACATGTGACACTACGAGAATGCAAATGTAAAATGTAAATCATGCATGAAATGAGCTAATTAAGGCTAAATTTTATGAAATGTATGCTACCAAAATGCAACTAACTATTATATATAGGTGAAGGAAACAATCAGAAGCCTAAAAACCAATTTATGAATTTAGTAGAGTGTTGTTTCAAGGGTCAGAAGGGACTGATTCGCCCAAGGTGGCGAATGAGTCCCAATATGGACCTTTTTAAAATAAAAAAAAGAAATTTTAGATTATTTTTATGAATTCTAAGAGCCAATACAGAGACCTAAATGAAAAGTGTAGAATTTCAATAAATCTAAATGAATTTAGATGCAACAAATGCAACCTAAATGCACTTTTTATGAATGTAAGTTTTAAAACCTATCATGCAAGTGAATCATGAAAATCCTAATGCAAGTTAGATCTATAATTAAAGACACCAAATTAGAAAATAGAATTATTCAAAACATCGGGTTCACCAAAATGAAACATAGATTTTGGGAACCCAAATGTTGGCTCTAGCACTTCTAGGGTTTTTCACCTAAATGGAGAGAGATTTAGGTTCCAAAATGCTTATGTAACATTCAAATCAGGATGTGTCCAATTGTGATGTGATGTAAATGGTCTTAACTAAATGCAATTAACTAATATGAATGATTGAAAACAAATACAAAAGTGTAATTATAACTATGTTTGAAAACACATTGTGCATTGCTAGAATGAACTAAATGAATGAAATATGCAGAATAGAAAGAGATGGATAAAAAAAAAGTGCACCTAGGAAAAATGTGATGAATCTAGAATATCTAGAATTCTGATTGATGATGTTTCTTAAGCCAAAAAGGACTCATTCGCCATTTAGGGTGAATCAGTCCCTGTTCGGGTGAAAACTTCCAAAAACAGCATTCTGATGACTTAGAACTGATTTTTGAGAAAAAAACTTTGTCAGGCCCACAAATGGGACTAATTAACCATTCTTGGTGAATTAGTCATCCTTCAAGGATCTGAAAGTCAAAGGTTGATTATGTAGCTTTAGATCTGCAAATCCACCTTTTGTAGGTGTCCACTTCAGATTTTTCCATAATCAGGTCTAAAAATAAGTTTTTCTTGATGATTTGACTTGAATGAAGAGAAGAAGACTTGAATGACTTTGAAATGAAATCTTCAATGATTCTCAAGCTTCCAAAGGACCTAAATCTTCAAACACACAACAAGAAGAGAAGAAATGTTGATTGTTAAGGCATGGGGGTTTGCCTTGGTCAAACCCCTTTTAGGTAATTAAACCAAATTGATGAAACATGAAACAATGGAATAAATTACCTTGCAATGATGATTGATCTTGGATTTATGCAGCAATACATGTAAAATATTCCTTTGAATGCTTTAGAATGCTAACTTGAAGACTTCTAATGGAAAAACCCTAAGTTCCTTGACTTGAGGTAGAAAATAAATGACAAATGAATGTGTGGGAATGTAAGAATGATTAATTGATCAATAAATGAGGGTAATAATACTTATTTATAGACAAGTGTGCCTTAGTACCTGATAATACTACATCACATGTCGACATGAAGTGAAAATAAACTTTAAATTTCACTCTTTCCTGCTCAAGGGTCAAAATGGGGGCTAGATAGGACTAATTCGCCACACATGGTGAATGGGTCCCACCTAGATGGGATTGATTCACCATGCATGGAGAATGGGTAACACAGAGGCCATTCTGACACCTAAGAAGCCAAGGAATTAGGAAATAACATTTAAATTGCCATCTTGTCGAGTATTTGATCAATTAAAGCCTTGGGATGCACAATATGGATTAATATGGGATTATTAGTGATGATGTAAATGTCAAATAGGGCTCGAGACACAAATCAATGTGAAAGTGTGATTAAATACACTTTACAACTCTAAAATTAGGTCTGGACACATAGCCTAGGAGGGCACAAAAAACAATGTGAATGTGCAAGACACATTACAACACTAAATTAACATTAAGTTTATTTTAAGAACCTTATAGATTGATGTGATAATATTTTATAATGTTAAATTAAGAATAAATAGGTTCATTAGATCTCGAAAAGCATGAAAGTCCCTTACAAGTCTTCTTTGCAACACCTTTACAAGATGTCGTTAAAAGCATGTTATTTGATTTGCAAGGGTCCAAGACCTAGTGTGGACACATAAAATGCCTCACAACACTAGATTAAGGACCCATTACGTCCGTTTAATCCACTATCAAGAAAAGGGTCAATTTTTCTATGGCACAAATGGTATGTTTTGGAGGATTCTACATCCAAGGCTTTAGGTTTTTGTGTTTTCTTTAGTTGAAGATATTAATAACAGTGTATCGGGCTTAGTAGAGGCAGTGTTACAAGTGCATAGTGCATGTTGGAATACTCTACATTCCATCATAGATGATAATTATGTTTTGCAGATTTGAGGAAGTTTTTGAACATTTTAGATGTGGTATCACTCGAAGTTTCAAGTGTCTTGGTGGTCTGTGTGCGAAGTTGTGAATGAAAAATTAGTTCAGTTGTTTCTTCTCTAGTTTTATTTTTGTGGTGTTGACCTTAGGGTTTTGGGGTAGTGCACTATTAAATTGTGTATGGATCATATTCATAGGATTGATTATAGGTCATTCTAACCTATTTTGGTGAAGAACAAATTTTGTTTTCCTTCACAAGGTATGTGTGATGGAGTTTTGAGCTAACAGGTTATGGGGCTACATGTTTCATCTAATTAGGTTGACCTAATTGATGATACAAGTGTTTGTAGAATATATGCATATATATAGAAGGACAATTTAGTGTTGGTAAGAGGATTGTGCAAATCATGCGTGAGATTATTGTGTGAATGTGAAATGAAAAAGGTGTTAGTGGTGAAGAATGAAGTGTGTAAAGTCAAATTTTTTAGCCTAATTGGAATTGTACCTTCAAAATAAATTGTAGATGCATTAATATAAGTAGTTCAAAATATAGTAGTGAGTCATTCTTCTATCTTATTGTAATTATGGAAGAAGTGATCTTCCTGAGTAGTGAGCCATTGTCAGTGAGCCTTTCTTTCTAGACAGTTATTCCTCTGAATTTGTAATCTATTATAACCGGTTATGATAGATTGTGAGCTAATTCTCGCCATAGCTTTTCCCTTCCAATGGTTTTCCACATAAATCTAGTGTTCTTGTGTTGAATGTTCTGGTGCAAGCTTTAATTATTCCGTTCCATTTCTACAAGTTTAATGAGATGCTTTCAATGCACTTTTAAGTTAATGAATTTCAGAGAATACTGATTCACCCCCCTCTCAGTATTTTGGGTGTTCAACATTATATTCTTGACACTTTTTTTTAGGCATCTATTCATTATGTAGACTGCATATGCTACAACCTTTTCCAAATACTCATTTGACAAATTCTTAGCCTTCAACATACTCCTAGCCATGTCCATAATTTTTTTATTATTTCCTTATGCCACACCATTTTGCTGTGGAGAGTACTTGGTAGTAAAATGCTTGTTTATTCCATAATCCTTGCGAGAAATTTAGAAATGCATTTGAGATGTATTCACCACCTCTGTCAATTCTTAAAAAATCGAGTATAATAACCACTTTGCTTCTCAAATAAATATTTAAATTGATAAAAAATCTTCAAAAAAGTAATACTTATGCTTTAAGACATATACCCATTTCTTTCATGTGTAGTCATTAATGAACATCAAAAATTAAACACATACACCAATTAAAGGTGTTTGAATAGGTCCACACAAGTCAGAGTGAACTATCTCCAATGGTGCCTTTTCTCTAATTGACTTGACAATTGGGAATGACTCTCAATGTTAATTTTTGAAAATAAACCCTCCACATACTCTATCTGGCTTTTCTATCAATGACAAACCTTTTACCATGTTTTTCCTATGTAACAAATTTAGACCTCAAAAAATCAAGTGTCGAAATTGTAAATGCCAAAGCCAATTATCATGTTTTATTTTTGTTTGAAAAACTAATTGTAATGTTATTTAATCCAAATCTTGACTGATATTTTGTTGTAGTTGGTATGAGTTTTCCACAGTCCATGAAGATAAAATTCAGTTGATTGAAACTCATACACAGTGTAATCCTAAAGCTTTTTGTATGATATTTTGTTGTGTTAATTATTGAGTTTCTTGAGCAAATTCAACCCTTAAATTTGGTGTTATCTTGAAGGGAAATTTTCTATTATTGGTCATTTAAACTTTTTATATTAGTTGATTTCTTGAGAAATTGTCTAATATTACACATTGTTTATTTTTGAAAGTTACTTTAAATCCCTTTTGAACAAGCTACCCAATTCTCATCAAGTTATGCTTTAAACCAGGAAAAAAGTAAATATCTAAAATAATCTTTTTCTTCCCCTATTTAATTAGAATATTCACAATGTCTTTTCCCAGAACTGGCACTTTATTATCATTACCCAAAGTAACGTCTTATTTTAGGGTGTGTGCAAGAAGTTGAGTCCACTTTTTGGCCAAAAAGTGGAAGTGTTTTTACTAATATTCAGAATTTGTCACATTGACCTAAAAATTTGAAGCACTTAAATATTGAATCTTAAGAAAGTTAGTAATATGAAATATAGTACTTAGATTCTACTTTCCAAATATATAATTTCTTTTAGTACCCAAATGATACGAATTGATTTTCAATAAGCAGTCTAAAAACCATTATTTAAAAGTCACTTTTTTCACGATCATACCATGCATATGTACGTCAGCCATATTTTGACCTAAATAAAATTATTTTTCTAAATCCTTTTGGGAAAATATTTGTAAGACACTCAAGATTGTTGAGGATATTTTTTTTGTAATTATTTTTTAAACATTTTTTTATTATTTTTTTATTCGTTGTCATTGTCATTTTGAAATCCCCTCGTGTACATCAAGCATAAGTAGACCTAAACTTATCATTTTTTGAAAAAAAAAATCAAATTAAAAAGAATTATTTAAAGATTATTGACATAATTTTTTTCCAAAAAATGGAAAAAATAAAAAGTTATTAAAAAATAAGAAAACCTATTATTTTAAGTTTATGGACTAGAGTTTCATAAAAAATATTTGAAAAATAGAAAAAATAATCCAAATATAAAAAATATTACATATTTGATATCTACACAATCTCATCCATAATGGGTTTTAATTTTGTTAAAAAATTCTACAAAAATGTCTTTAGACATATGTCCAAAGTCACTTTTTTCTAGTAACATTGACATGACCTTCAAGTTGCAAGTCAAAGTAGGTCCAAAGCTAAGGGTTAGCTCCCCAAGCCATTTTTCCAACCCAAAACCCATAGCAGAAACTAGGCCGAAAATTGAAATTTTAAGAAATGGGATCTCATTCTATAAATAGGATCTTGCATCCTAAAGGGGATCTCATTTAAATTTAAAAAAAAAAATTAACCATTCAAGATACGAGATCCCATTTTTACAACAAGATCCTATAATGTCCCCATTTTTAGGTCCCCTAATAGTGTAATTGGCACTAACCTTGTGGATGTGTGTCAACATGGTCAAAGGAGATATTTGATTATTCCAATGAGCTTAGGAGGTCTAGATGAATCATATGCCACTTTATGGGGTGATATCTAACTTCTGGTGTGCTCTCCAAGATTCTTGGAGAGGGCATCTATGTATAGTAAGTCACCCGATTGGCTTTGTTTATCATTATTCTTCATCAGGATCACTCTTGTGCAAACCATTTTAGATTTTGATGCTTTCTAGCAGTTTTAACAAAATGAGTATATTAATGGCATTATTTTAATTATTTTACTAATGTTACCAAATATTATTTAAAATGTTTTAAAAGAACCTTATTGCTATAGCTTGTTGAAATTGGGATGAAATGTTTTAAATCATTGATGTATTAAACATGGACCTTATGTATCAAATTGTCATTATTTTAATAAAAAGGTCCTTTTTGGAGCTAAAGGGGAGTTTAAATTAAAAAGTGAATTTTAAATAGAAGCTTCTAGAGAGTTTGGTGGGAAAAGTATAAAAGGAGGTTATGAGATCTCATTGGAATATGTTGATTATTTTAATTTCCTCTTATGAGAACCTTGTGGTTCTATGTGATTGAACAATGTTCATCTCAAACTTTTGGAGGTTGAAATCGTAATTGAAAAATATCATCCACGATGGTGAAAGATCCTCTCTAGTTGATTGTTGATAAATTCATTTAGAGTCTATGCTTTTACTTCATTTGCAAATTCCAGGGTTAATCATTGGTGACTTCATTTGGAGGTTGCGCTTGTATGTATCATCAAGCAATGATTTAGAGTTTATTTTCAATTCTAGAGTTTTGGGTGTGTGATTTATAGTTTTCCTTTAAGTTTCAGAGGTAAATTTTTGGTGTGGAATCATCTGATTACTGGCTGTGGATTTTGATAACTTTTTTTTTTGTCCTTGGCTGGTCATGGTTATTTTGAGGGTATTCCCATACTCTTGAAGGGGTGATTTTTCTATTAGTGGTTTTGTTTTAAATGGGATCCCATTTTTTAATTATTGGTGTGGGATCCCGCCACGAAATGGGATGCCATTCTGAATTTAGGATCGAAATATTGAAGCATAATAGGATCCCATTTGTGTTTTGTTTTGTCCTATTTTTGGTTTTTCTTCTAAGTATGAAACTTCCACTAAAAGTGGACTCATCTTCTTGCATTTACCTATATTATCTATCATGGTTATTAGTCCCATACTATAGGACCCCTTCAATAATGAGTTGGTCTTTCGGCAAGTAACCCACAATTGCATTACCTCCCCAAAACAATCTTTGTTTAGGTTTGTTTTGTTAATAATTTCACTGTTGTAAGAGAAGGAGGACTTCTTTGGCATGTGCTCAAAATTAGGACTTCCATCAACCATAGAATTTTCGTATCATTTCCTTGACAGTTGGCATGGTCTAGGTTTGAGGAGTTGGGTTTTCCATCACCGTACTACAATTTAACCCTACATCCATTGAGTCAGCTTGATTAGACAAAGGGTTCATTCTTTATTACCTATATCTTCCTTATCCATTTTTCATTAATATTGGGGTGAATAGTGCTATGTATTTAAGTTAGGGTTTTATCCTCTATTTTTTATAATTAGATAGTTTCTTCTAACATGGCCTTCCCACTTGCATGGAAAACATGCATTCATGCCACCTAGAATCTCAATTTTGCAAGTGATTTTTTTCCCAATATCAATGTCAATCTCATCTGGATTATCTACTCTAAGGGAAAGGGAAACTAGCACTCTAACATCGATGTGCAAAATAGACCTCTTTGATTGTGACCAATATAGGATAGGAAAGATCTATAATTTCTTTGTTTACAACCTTTGGATACTAATCCAAGGCATGAAAGGTATATTTTCCTATATTCCAAAATTGTATTTTAGCAACTTTTTCCTACATTGAATGGTTCTTAAAGAAAATAAGGAAAAGACAACGTTGAATCATTTGAAAGAAAAAAAAGTAAAAGCCTAATTTCTTTACCCATACACCATTCCTTCAATCATCTAAAAACTTCCTTGTTGAAAGGTTATTAAAATCCAGAGAAACAAGAAAGATGGCTACATGTTTTAACCTATATTCTTCTGTGTTTCAAGATTAGGGGAGATAGTAATCTTGCTAGGTCATTCCAAAGGGCACTCACCATTTCCATCTTGGTTTGAGTGACACCCTCCTATGTTGATATTCCTACACACAATGAATACAGTAGAGGAACCCTCAAAACTTCCTCACTTGCAACAATGCCACAAAAAAAAAATTCCCTCCTTAACCCCACTTGACCCCCCAAGGTCATCAGGGGACTCGTCAGGTGGGATAGCACCCACCGACATAACACATAATTAATAAACAATCCCTTTTGTTTA
The DNA here is from genome assembly GCA_007258455.2 of Sequoia sempervirens. Classification (NCBI taxonomy): domain Eukaryota; kingdom Viridiplantae; phylum Streptophyta; class Pinopsida; order Cupressales; family Cupressaceae; genus Sequoia; species Sequoia sempervirens. The sequence goes on along the minus strand of VDFB02047144.1, from coordinate 49,502,989 downwards.
GATAAATAGTAAATTAAAATCATATGGCAAGATTGAAGAAGCAGTGAGCAAACACCATCAAAATACATTAAAACAAAGAAGAAGATGACGAAGACTCTAGAAAAGAATGGGACAACACTATCACAAGGAGAGACCAAACCTCAGTGGAGGAGGGCTATGACCTCCTTCACATTGTCACCCCCTTCCAAGGGTCCAAACCCTATCTTGCTACTTCCCTGGTTCTTAGGGTTCCATCACTCTCCCAAGTTCCATTCATGATCATCAAATATTATTTTTAAAAATGGTTAATAATATATAATCTTTATCATATTATCGTGGAATCTTCATCATATGATAGTGGAATTTATAATCCAAAATAAACCCACATGCATTCTAAATTATGTGTAGTTTTTGTTTCTAGTTCTAAGATAGTATTTTTTTAGCTTATAAGAATTGCCATCTTCATGAATCTATGAACTACATTCCATGGAATGTAATTTTATGGATCTATGCAATAGGAAAATGAGCATACATTCCTTTATTCTTATTGGTTATCTTAGGTAAAGAAATGTTGCATTTTTTATGTTTTGTAACATCATCTGTGAGATATTTCTAATCTAAATAATTCATCAATATTATAAGGGTATATTAAAATCCAAAATGAAATTCAACCTTTTTTAAGTGAATTTTTTATATATGTTTTGTATGAATTATTTTGAGCTATATGATATATAAAATTATTTCTCATGACATAACAATTTATCTGATAAGTAGTAATGTGATTTTCAATTACTTTTATCCAATTTTAGACATATCCATGTGTAATTCTTGTAAAGTCTAAAGTTGATTTACATATTTATATCTAAATGTTAGTTTCTTTGGCACATGCATGAAGTTAGAAGAAATGATATTGTTCTAGGTTCTATTCAAATAATCCACTATTCAATTGGTAACTCTATTCTTAGGCCTACTATTCAAGTGGAACCACTAAATATATGACTAATACATTAATGTTATATTTATTACAATGCTATCTAATATACAAGAATCACAATGATTTATGTGCTATGTGAATGATCACATGTTTTTCCAATATATTATGTTTCCAATTCTTATACTCCTATACAATGACATTAAACTCTCTATCATTTATGAGATACTATCTTGTCATGATAAAAAATTTATCATTATAATAAACATCTCAATAACCAAATTAAATTATAACTAGTTCAAATGCATATTATCGTACATTAATTAAGCTTATTTTTTTTATTTATAGATCAAACAACATGAGCTCTATAAAATATATATTTTACATTTTAACTTCATAAATATTATATGTTCTATTCTTATCTATCCAAAAGATAATTTAGAACCATGTTTAGAAGTTGTAAGGCTGTCAAACATTATGTTTATGAATGGGAAAAATCAAACTAGCTCATAAATATATTAAATATTCATTTCACACTCCCTTTTCACATTCAAAAATTTTCAATCTTGTTCCTATTTCTTATGTATCTATATGCTTGGTAAAATACCATTAACACAATATTTAATTGTACTAAATATATTATTCATGATTTCAACTTGTGGGATCCATAAAGGAATGCATGATTTAAATATTAAATTGACTCATTGCATTTCTAAGAATGTCCAAATTGGAAGTCAACCTCACTACTTTGTTTAAATTTTTAACATTTGGTTTGTTCCAACTTTCAACTTTGAGCTATAGGCTAGGATTTATGACCTAATGAGTTGTATAAAAAAAATTATGCCAAATATTTTCAATTTTGTAATAATTTTTTTCTTGCTTGACTCTTAATTTTAAGATCTATAAAGAAGATAGATTATTATTAAGTGTGTTGATTTTTTTGTTTTTATCATAAATTCTAATTATTATTCTAACAAATTTTTATTTGTTGTATTTGAAAACAGAAAAAATAATTTCAAAGTATGAAAATAATGTAGAAGGAATATAAAATTCAATTCAATTTAAAAATATGGTTGTCTATTGTTTTTTAGATGAAACTTTTATTTATCAACACATAAAATAAAACTTTTAGGACATTATGAAGCATCTTAGATTCTTCATTCACATTGGAGCATAAATTATCAAAAGACTTGCAAATTAAAATAATATTGTATGTTAGAAAGAAACAATAATTTTCATGCATCATCCATTTTGGTATCTAATTTTTTTTTCATACAAATTGTGAATAATGATATGTTGTTTGACTTAAGTACAAGGAAATTTCAAATTCCACTATTTTCATGGCAATTCTTAAAAAGTCTTTATTAACATCATTTTGAATTCAACTTAGGTATTAGAATAGACACACATAACTATTAAAGACAAAATTGTATATAAAAAGATAAAAATCACACTTGAGAGCTTGCTCAATTATTATAAAGAAGTCAATAATACATATCTTTCAAAGGAAACATCTTACATTTGAATTTTACAATAAAGCATAATCTAAGAGTGTAATTTTAATGAGATTAAATCACATCAACACTCTACCATCATAAATCAATATTTATGTATTACACTAATAACAACTCTTTTTATATGAATAGAAAAAAGTTAGTTTTTTACTTAGATTTGATAAATATATATATATATATATATAATTAGGAATAAAGAAAACAGATTATCTTTAAATAGTAATGAAAAAGATGTGAGATATTGAAAATAATTCATTACATTAAAAACAAAAACAGTTAATGGCCACTCACAGAAACAATTTTGAAGTGACTTTAACATAAATAAATTTCGTTAACATTTTGACTAAGAATGTAGTAACTACAAGTTAATTAAATAGCATAAAAATATATTAGAAAGAAAAGAGTAGCACATCCATACACCCTTCCTTAAAGCCAACCTAAAATAAAGTCCTTGCAATGTCATATTCTATACCAAATTGTCTCCCATTAGTATGCTTGTAGCATTATTTGTTCCACATATTTCTGCTCTCTACATAGAATTCAACAAATTAACAATGTCACTCTTATGCATGCATGCAATTAGGTGTTATTTTATCCCTCATATCTATAGACTCTAGCATCGATGTACACTCTTCCTTCCCTACAAAAATAACCTTTCTAAGGAGCACAGTGTCTATCCTCTGAGCATAAACATAGACCTTCCAAAGCACACCCATCCTTGTCTATAACTACCCCTCCTTTCCTATTTTCAATAGTCCATCAATCCACTCATTGGACAATAATCCCTCAGGATCATACTTTTTCATAGCTTTCAAAAACTCCTCCCCTTTCCTATACTTGTTCAATACTCCCTGAAATGCAATGTTGTGATTCTTACCCCAATGGGGAGTGCCTTCATACTTAAACAACCCCATTTGCTCAATCTCCTCAAGCATGTCTTCATTGAGTCTGGGAAGCATGGGGTCCTTAGATCGATAATATGTGAAATCCAAGTCCACCGAATCCTCGTTTTCTCCCAAATAAGCACTAGAGGCCTTAACAAACCGCATGAGAATTCCATTGTAGAGCTCTGCCCCACAAAGACCAAAGGGATTCAGGTCTCTCAACTTTTTAATGTCTGTAATGAAGTCTGAAATCTTGGTCATGGTGATTTTCATGGTAGTCTGGTGGAAGAATTCGCCCTTAATGCGAGGATCCCATGGACAGGTTGTGAGCAAGAGATCTTCTGTAGAATTGAGGCATGACCCAGCTGCTTGGAGCTTGTTGTGGTGGCCAACAATGGGATATTTGAAGAACCTCAAAGCATTGTTCATGAAGCCTGAACCCATGCTCTGCAGAGCCTCTACTTGAAGCCTAGCCATCATACATTTCCCCTTGGTATCTTTTGCAGCTTCCTGCGTCACTTCTAAAATATTTCAACTATGAGGAAGATTTCATTTCATTAACCCAACTAATATGAATATGGATGTTCAGTAAAGAAACATTTGATTATACAATGTGTGCAAGTAGTACCTGCTGAACGGGTGATGGCCAAGCCTAGTGTTGAGATTTGGCGAAAGCCAATAAAATCATTGATTCCATCTCCAGATTGGTTTAGAGGAACTTTGTCGTCTATTCTATAAACAACCATACGTTGCCCGAGATACCATGTCACATCTCCAAATTCATGTGTTCTTCCAAACTCTGCTATGCTCTCCTCTAAATCTTGTTCATTCTTTTTCACGTTTGTGATAGACCTCTTGAACATTGGTTGCAACTGTAGTGTTACCTACACTTGTCAAATCTACTAAAAGTTATATGTTGTCTTAGAGATGTCGGGAAAAATGAACTTCTGCTGAGAGCAAATAAAATTCATTTTTCTTTAATTAAGAAATAATAAGAAAGTCACTATAGTAAAACGTTGAAAGGACAATAATAAGTACTAACAACTGCCTTCTCTATATTATTAACATTTTATTTAATATTAAAGAAATACAAATATCACATAATACAGTAAGAACTTTTGATATAAAAATATTAGATTAATAATTGATTGAACATTTATGTGTATCTTTTAGAAAAACGTGTTCACGATAGATATTTGACAGCAGATTTCTGATGTAAGTATATTGAGAGTGATTTGAGTTATAATATATTCTTGGCTCAAAGTCAAACAATTAATATTTAACGACCTAATCAACTACCTAATGATTAAAGTTTAAATATATTATTTGATTCACCCAATTTATACGGCTTCAAGTATACCTGAGAGATGACTCCGAGAAGACCGAGAGAGACCTTGGCAGCATCCAGATCGGCGTGAGAGGAATCGAGGGTCACAACTTTGGCATTCCCCCCTGTGAGGGGAATCACCAATCTCATGCCCACAACATAGTCGTGAACAGCACTTCCCATTCCAAAGAGGGAGCTGCCATGAGCACCTGTAGAGAGGAGCCCTCCGATGGTGAGCCCCTTCCAATACGGAGTGGGTGGCAGCGCCAGGTTATACTCCGCAGCCGCGCTTATTATCTCCCCCAATGCCGCTCCGCTCTCCACGCTGATTCTCATCAACTCCTCGTCCACGCCAACCACGCGCTGCAGCTCCTGGGTGCTTATGATTAGCCCCTTCTCGCCCCCCGGGCACACCAATTTCGGAATGGAGTGCGACCACCGCGTGACTACGCGCATCTTCTGCTTGTTCCGGCTGCCCGTCGCCACCGCCTCCACCAGCTCCTCCTCCGACGAAGGAAAAACGGCCGCTGCAGCTCTGCACGTCGATCGATCGGGGAATATTCCGTACGCGTTGCTCACTGTGCAACCGTCGGTGTCGCATTTGACTGGCGGAGCAGGCGGGCTGCACCATACGCCATTGCTGTTGATTAACAGGAGGAAATACATGGCTCCAATAATTATGTGCCTCATTTTCTTCGGATGTCAACGAAATTGGATCAGAGTGAGAAGTTGCGCATGAAAAACAATGCTAAATTTATGGTGTGTGCAGGAGATACAAAGAATATATTGATTGGGTTTTATATCGAGGTGTAGGGTTCAAGTTTCGAGTTGAAGTGGTGGACAGATGATGATTGAGTGGAGTCTGAAAACAGAAAATGCGAGATTAGCACGCCATAGTGGGAGAAGCACTATCAGCACCGCCCTTTGTTTTCAAGTACGTGGCGCGTGGCTGCCCGCCTTCATCTTTTTTCTCTTTTAGTCTTTTAATGTCTACCACACATCGAGAACAACAATGCAATGCTTTGTTTCATTAATATTCATAATAATTTTAGTTTTCAATTTCTTGACACAAAATACTCGGGGTCTGAGTATATTTAATTCAAGTGTAGAACGCCTATCAAACACGGAAACTGGCATAAAATTATAGACACCAAATCTTTTGGCTAACTCAGCACTATATAAGGTTAAACATTACTCTTTGGTCAAATTGAGTTATTTGCTTAAGAATAGATGATGTTATGGGATTACGACAAATCAATGAGATTCGAAGGAAATACAAGATCAATTAATCTGTGCTCTTTCATTTGTGTTTAAAGTATAGGGTATTATGGAATAGGTTTAATATATAGGGACATTGTTTTGTTAATTTATTTTCTTTTAAATTATTTTTTAAAAGAAAAGGGGTAAAAATTTATTAAATCAAAGAAACATTACAGAATAAAAGTTAACAGTCCATAAAAGCCACCAACCCGACATACAACAAAAGTCTTCAAAGAGACCCAACAAAGGAATTGATTACATGTGAAAGTCTTCCATGATTATCTTTTTTAGGGACAAAAAGAGCTCTAGAGATAAAAGACCCCAGTCATCTATAATCCACCTCTCCATTTTAAATTATTAATTTTAAGATTATTTTATGTTTTTCTTTCATGACATTTTTTTCATTCTAATTAAGATAGTAATTATAGTGAGCGAAAGGACCATTATAATATATATTTTTTAATTTTTAAATTATATAAATATAAATGTTATTCTTTACTTGTTTATTTATTTTTTAATAAATAATAAATTATGTTCATTTATATTATATATTATATTGTATAATATATGATAAGATATATTTTTTATAAGTCTAAGAGAAAGTGTTGCTTTCTTAAGAAATTATTTAGATTAGTTTAATAAATGTTATAAAAATTCAATTTGTTGACTTGGGTTTTATGTCAAGCTCTTAGCAAAGTAAATTATATAATTAGAAAAGTTGGATGAATAGGCTAAACAATGTGAGAGGGATCTTCTACTCTATTGAAATCAAAAAGGTGGTCTTAAGGAGACATTTTTAAACTATACTTGTATAGATAAGTTGATAAACTCATAAGATAAGTGGCTTCAATAGTTTTGATCAATGTTTTTGCATTTATTTGAAATATTTGAATAATTTTGATCTATACTTCTAAAAAAGAATCAATATTGAGCTCTAAGAATTTAAACTTGATGATAAACCACATTCATTTTCACTTACCCACATCATTTTGTTTAAAAAATTAAGTGTTACAGGATCTCATATTTATTAAAAAAATAAAACAGCATAGGTGTATAAGTAGGGCTATTAGTGTAAAGACATTTTTTTTTAATGCACCAGTAAAAATACTATGAATAAATAACTAAATTTAAATAAACATTTAGAAATGTAAAGTATTTATTTTTGTGTGTATGCAATATAATTACACATGTAACCTACAATTCTAGAAAATTTTGATGTTGCAAGTGTTGTCTTATAAGTCTAAAGCTCTCAATTTTCTTCTTGTTTACAACACAACAAATTCTTATTTAAATCTCACATTTAATCTACCTATCCCATATATTTTTCTTTAAAATATTTTTACACAATTCTTAACTTTATTACTAATTAAATCTCAATTTATAGCTTGGTCCTTGACTTGAACATGTCCAATAATAGCCACAAACAGATCTATGATGTCTCAAATTTAATAAATTTACAAGAAAGGTATGAAACAACTACTATTTAATAATATTAAATCACCTTAGATGAGACCCTTTAACATATTAATTGTATGAATTTATTGTCCATCCATGAAACATAGACCATTAATGATACAATCAGTCATAATCACTCAAGATATTTAACATATAAAAAACACAAGGCTATGCAACAATATAGGACTTGAAACTACTTAAAAAAATAAAGTGAACAATGTATTTGGAATTTTAAAAAGTTGGTAGAAAGGAAAGTCACAATAGATCAATGCCTTGATTACATAGATAACAAAATTAAATATTAGGCCCAAACACAAACACATTTGCTAATCTAACATGATGACCAATCAGACAATTAAAATGCATAATCTTAGCCAATAACAAATGTAGACCTATGTGTTTATTAGAAGCTCTTATGAGTAAACATGCTTTAAATAATTCAAGAATGAATAAATAAGAATTTCTCAAATCCACTTTCAGATAATTTTGTAGATCCTTTTGAAGATTAATTAATCAATGTATTACTAGAAATTAGAAAATAAAATATTATAAATATACTCAATGTATTTATTCATTGAATAAAATTTGACAATCATGGATACACTTACAAAATAAAAATATTTCTATATTTACTACCTTCTCTAAACTTAAAAGCATGATTACACAAAAAACTAGAATGTGATTTGTAGAAATTTATGCCTTAGTTTATATTCAATCAAAAGTAACAAATTTATAAAAATCTAAATCCAAAGTCCAAACACAACAAACCAACTTTTATTACAAAAAAAAAATCCATATTTAAAGCTCAACATACAACCCTAATAGATTATAAAATTTTCCACTTAACACAATCTAAAAGTATTTGCTAGGTACACAAACAGATTTATACATAGGAAGTAAGAGTTGCATAAATGAAGACTTTTCCTTGGACTAGAAATGTCTACTCCAGGGTAGAGGATACGTTCCTCAGAAATCCATGAAAAATATCAAACTTTATCGCAAGCCTATAAATAATGGTACATGTTGTACCTACACCTCAATTCAAGCTATGAATTTGAAAAAATAAATGTTGCAATTAATCAAGATATTGCAAATTGGGCATGAAGTAACTAATAGGAAAAAAAATTTCCCTACATTCCTTAAACAAAATAAAATCCCATAGCCAAGAACATTACCTCAAGAGGCGACCCATACACTTTCTTGAGTGACACACTGGGGCAAGTAGGAGGAGAAGATTTCAACAATGGGAAAGAGAGATTATAGTTGGGAGAGTACAGGTGGAATTTAGGGATGATCACACCATGAGAAATGGAGGAAGGTGAATTAGGATGCCATGGTAAGTAGAAGCTATGATTTGGTGAATGGTTGAGGGGTGATTCCACAATAGTGGTTTACACTTTTTTCCCAACATCCTGATTTTTGTTGAAATCAAATATTTTTAGAAAATATAATGATTTTAGCCTTGAAAAGTTCCATTTAAAGAATTCCAATTGAAGAGGATTTGATCAAACCACCTTAGATCAAACCCCCTTGGATAGAACCCCACTAGTTTTAAACCATACCTATAACAGAGTCTCCTTTACACCTATCAAAATGCTGATAGAAAACCACTTTTGATTTACCTTTTGGGGGATCAAATGAATTCATTTTTAAAAAACATTGTAAGTATATAGTCCTTATTATAAGCTTCCCAAAAATTATAATTATAATTATATTTAATTTGATTATTATATTTATTTTTTATTTTTTGTGAATGTAGGTTTTTCACCAAAAATCAAGCTCTCTGTTCTACACATGTGGAAAAATAGCTGATTATCAAAAAAAATTCTTCAAAATATCTATGCACTTGATATTGATGTCCTTGATTGAACAAAAAAAAAATGATACATAAAAAAAAAAATGTGTTAGCAAGTAATTAACGTATGTCTAAATTGTAATTGGTTTGACTTCAAAAGTTAATTAAGAAAAAAAAATCAATAAAACAATATGAAACTAATTGCATGCACTACATATCATAGTTATGAATCTAAATTCAACAATAATAGAATTTTATCCTTCATAGAAAAAAAGTTGTGTTAGCAAGTACACGTCACTCTTTAAAAATGGTGTTTACTGTTAAAAACTAGTTTTCGAAGGAGATGATAAAAGAAATGCAATTTGATTCCAAATTTTTTTTAATATATATATAGAATCTACAAAAAAAAATTCTCAAATCACTATTTTGCATCATCTTCAAATTCCTAATGGTTTAGCAACTATAGGTGCTCGAAAGTAAAGATTTAGTTTAAAAAATCAATTCAATGTCAAGTTTGACAAGAAAATGTAAACCACTATTGTGGGATCACCTTGAGAGGTATGTGTGAGTTTGAAATACTAGTCATTAAATATGGGTTGGTCTCCGATGTTAGGCATGCAAGAAGAACCGATATTGAGATAAGTCAAGGAGAGAGTGTGGTGAAGTTGAGGTTGGCGGCTTCTTTGTGTTTTCTAAGATTGTAGGGAAAAATAGAGGTGAGTGGATTCAAGATATGGGTATCCAATGAGGGATAAGATGGAGACATAGAGGAGTCTATGCGAGAATATTTAATATTCTCTCCCACTTAGTATGAAGAGAATTATAGTTTTGCATAAGATTTCTAAATATAGAATTTGTATGTTAATTCTTAGAGTTTGTAATTTGCATGGAATTGCATGATAAGTTTTTAGTAGTCTTTTGAATTATTCAAGACCTCTATATAATGAGGCAATTGTAATTCATTCATTGTCTCTGATATTTGATCAGTTGATCAAATCACAACAATGATTTTTTTCTCATAAAGTGTTTTAGTTGAATGTTGTAATATTCCAAACATTTTTAATTTTTTATATTGAATAAAAGAATTTTGCATGTGTTGAAAAATAATCTCTTTTACTGCAACAATTTATGTGTTTTTTATTTTTTTCAATCTAGAGAGATAGGACTAGGGGTTTGTCTATGCAATTTTGATGACAAAAATGGAAGTGCTTTCCAGACAAGAGGGATGGATTTTATATTGTTCACATGGAAAACAAGAGTAAAAGGATTGTGAGCACACCCAACAAAATTTTCTAACCAGAGAGAAAAAAAATCTTTTGTCTTCTCTCACATTCTTCTTTGTGGCCCATGGCTCTTGCTTAAGAAGAGATATCGAGTTGGATCTTAATTCCTGGGTGAAATGAATTGGCCAATTCTAGATGGAGAGAAAATAGTCTTGAGGAGAGAAGATCGATGAACACTTTGGTAAATTTGATGACTGAGCATAGAAGTGAGAGACCAGCATGCAAGAAGATGTTTTTGGTATTCTGGTTATAAATATAATGGAAAAATATTTCTGAGGGCATCACATGAAAGTCCCTACATCTACATCCTTTTAGTTTATATTATTGAGTTCCTTGAAATCTTTTGTATTTAATAGTTTAAACATTTTTCTTCAAAGTTTCAAATCATACTCTATAATCTATCATATGAATAAAGTGAGCTAAAGAAAATAATGAATGAGTAAATAGTAGACCAAACTTATTAAATAGTGCAGGGGAGTGAGATGACATAAGGGCCAAGACACAACTAGAGGATTAGAAGAGAATATTCATCTTTAAACCTAAAATTGTGAAAAGATATAAAAAGTGTTTAGCCTGAAACAATTGAAGTTGAAAGAGGCAAAGAAAAAAAATGTATAATTTAAAAAGTTAAAAACTAGAAAATGCCACAAAAATACATATATAGATAAAAGAATTACCATTCTTATATGTGCATTCATGTATAAATGGTTTTTTGTAGATATATGTATATATACATGCATACATATATACATTTGTGTGGCTTATATATTTTTCTCTTGATATATGTGTATACATTCTTAGATCGATTTACATAGATCTTTCTAATAGTAACTTGTTAACTTGTGTCTATATAATTATATTTGTCTCCAAGATTATACACTTATTTTTTCCTCACATTTTTAGGGTTCACCCCATTTCTATTATTTTTTCTCTCCTTCATTCCCCTTGCGGACTTTTAGTTGCACATGTGTATATATGTGTGTATACATCATTTATATAAATATTTATATATACACATACATACATACACACACACATATACACACACATATAAATAGATATATATACATGTATACATCATACACACACACACACACACACACGCACGCACGCATTCACATATATAATTGCATTTTCTGGTTTTTTTATCTCTAGAATACTTTTCTTTTCTTTTCTTTTCTACTCTCATTTTTAATTGGTTTAAGTTTTGTATTTGTTTCATTTTTATTTTCATAATTCTAGATTTAAAGATGTTTTTTTTCTCCTCTAACCTCTTAGTTTTGTATTTAGTAGATTTGGTTTGATATTTACTCATTCATTCTCTTATCTAGCTCACTTCATTCTGATGATGGATCATAGAGTATGATCTCAATAATACAAATTATGAAAATTTAATGTCTTTCACATATATCTTAAATACATCTAAAGATTGATATATCTTAACATATTTTAAATAAATATTTTTAAAATATCTATGCTAGTTACTAATTTCACAAATTTATTAGTTTATAACTTTGTAATGTTATTAATTTAACAAATTACTCTTTATTAATTTTATAATGTATCTATATTTATTTTAATTTTATTAATTTGACTATTTATTTAATATTTAGTTCAAACCATCTTTGATCAAAGCTATGCAATTTTAGATGTGATGTTTGGTTGTATTTTTCATTTTGAACCAAAAATTTTACTCAATTATATGCTTACATCCTTACATAATTTATCTGGTATCTTTGTTATTATTTCTTTGTCCTTGTCATTGTAATCAAGATTTGGGGGATCCAGTTG